>CM060962.1:231797021-231819521 GCA_030765045.1 Tenodera sinensis | reverse complement strand
TAATTAAATGTGAGCCTCTTTTATAAACTTAGTCATTCGTGTGTTAAATACACATTTTATTCATGAAGTATTTGAATCGTTGTATGTATTTTACTTATATCTCTCCAGTATTTGAATGAGCATTAAAATATAAAACTTAAATACCGTCTTCGCATGCCAAGACAATAAATTGCAGTAAAATATGCAGAATATACAACTCGATGCAAAAAGAGGAAATTGTTTCCTTAGGGATCGCTTCTGGGTGAAGGGGTTTAAGCTCAAACTCAAACTCCCATGTATTCATGCGTTCATCGAGCATCCCATACTTCCAAATTGGTTTTACATAATTCCGAGTATCACTAAGATTAAAATGATTAGCCACGCAGCTTAATTTTATAGCCGGTGTCTGTCTGACCTTCCGCAATGTAAATATTATGTGATTATAATAAGTTAAGCTTGTAGATCCGCACTTTTTAGACCAACATGTATCCATCGCAACTAACATCTCCTCAGGAGAAACGAATGAAGTGAAGGTACCACAGGAGACTACAGAACGCAGAGATGCGCGGAAGTTCGTAACAGTTCCAGATTCAAGGGCCCGTCCCACTGCTGGGGCTGCCTAAGTCGAGCGATGAACAGCTCATCTACCAAGCAGCTCTCTAGTGTACAGTATTATTTACTATTATTATTACTATTATTATTATTATTATTATTATTATTGTTATTATTATTATTATTATTATTATTATTATTATTATTATTATTATTATTATTATTATTATTATTATTATTATTATTATTATTATTATTACTATTACTATTACTATTACTATTACTATTACTATTACTATTACTATTACTATTACTATTACTATTACTATTACTATTACTATTACTATTACTATTACTATTACTATTACTATTACTATTACTATTACTATTACTATTACTATTACTATTACTATTACTATTACTATTATTATTATTACTATTATTATTATTACTATTATTATTATTACTATTATTATTATTACTATTATTATTATTACTATTATTATTATTATTATTATTATTATTATTATTATTATTATTATTATTATTATTATTATTATTATTATTATTATTATTATTATTATTACTATTATTATTGTTTTCTTCTTTTGGGGGGGGGAAGCATCCATACCCGGCACCGCCATACGCCATGAAATCTTGAAGCACATCTGAAAAAATGAGAAGGAAACGGAATGAAAGGAAACCTATAGAAAGGAAATCGTGGTAGATGATCGAAATCGGGACCTCCCGAATGTGAGCCTCACCGGTTTTCACGGAGACGTCTTACCCAGTATGGGCTTACATTATTTCATACATATTTAAATATATATACGGATTGTAGATGTGACTAGTGTAAGTAATTTGACACGGGCAATGTATGGTCCGCGGCTAAACATGACGCAGTTATATGGTCTTAAACGTATTGGTATCGATTGCATGCTGTCATTGCATGAAAAGTCATGGGTTCGTTTCTTGTCATGCACTTAGTATCTTTTTTTCTTTCTATGTTTATTCCATACAAAGAAGAGTATTAACATTACTATTATTTCCTTATTTGGCACGCAACAGAAATCTTGGATAGGGTACGACAATCGTTCCTTTGCCTCTGTGAAATTTGTCTTAAAATTCAGGTCACAATCCCGAGCAGTTCGTATAAAATTATCTAAAGGCTTAGATGTGTTTATTTTTAAACTTTCTTCTCCTTTTAAACCATTTCTCATTTTGAAGTGCAGTGTATGAATATACTTAGGATTCAACCTTTTGTTAGCAAGAATTCTAATTAATTGTACTTATATGTTGAAACTTGAGCTCGAAAACAATGATGACCTTATACTCAAATGTTAATGTCATAATCACTGCGCCAGAGATACGCTTTAAAACGTTGCTTCGTTTTCATGGTTATAATAGTTGATATTAGCCAGTGGCGTACTGGCACTTTTGAAACTCATAGCCGTAAGTTCGAAATTTGAACAAATCCTATCTCAAATTACTTGTTTAAGACATCTCTTTGTGTGTCTGTCTGTGTCTCTCTCTCTCTCTCTCTCTCTCTCTGTGTGTGTGTGTGTGTGTGTGTGTGTGTGTCCGTGTGTGTGGGGTTGCGTGTGTGTATGTATGTATTTTTATTCTAACGGAGAACTTACAGTATGTTAAACCCAGACCAGTTATGGCTTACAGTGCAGCGGCGTGCACTTAATATTGTAAAATATTGGAATTCGTCCACCGAGTGGACGTGAGGTTGTAAATAGAGCCTTGTCTACAGAATCGCCAGCTTAGTCCGCATGCTTTCGAACGAAAGCTCTTACCATTTTAGAGACAGGTACAGGTTTATTCAGAAAGGCACGTATTTCAGAGTTTTATTCAAAACAAAAACTAAAATAAATTGAGTTTCTTGCGATTAGCAATGTGTAAAATCATAGTTTTTAAAATAAGACATAGACCTTTCACGTACGGGAATAAAACAATGGCCGTTATTTAAGTAAAAAGGGCAAATAACAAGTTTTGTGCTCTGCAGTTCATTTTGAGTCCATTTTTCAAGCGGAGCAAGTCATTAAGCCATAACTAGGGATCAAACTGATTTGCTGTAACAAGGTATGTTCTTGTTAAATGTTAGCCTCAAAAACCATTAAACTTTAAAATTTCTATCCAAGAAATTGAATATTCTAACCACGTAGAATGTTTCCCTCTTTCACAGCTTCTTTGATGTATAAAGCTGAAATGTACTCCATCCTTTTGAATAACCATGCGCATGTCTCATGTGAAGGTGACCCACATGGGTAGCCGAAGTCGTAAAGACACGGATTCATGAACGGGAGGCCTGCGGTTTAAATCCCGTCAGGACTTTCCTAACAGAATTTTTCCAGGTTCTTCCCAGTCTTTATAACTGGTAAGTGCCGGGGAGATACCAAAAACTTATGCTTTGAATATTTCCCTCCCAAATTTTCTTTGTCAATATTATTTTATTTCGTGTATCCTCGTACCTATCGCCAGTGGTACTGCTTGTGGTAAGAAATGGTGCTAAGCGCTACCAAAAAATGAGAACGTTAGTGGTTTTCTTTGCCGTTTAACACTAATTTCTCCGCGCAATTACGATTGCTATATTGACTTCCTAGTATACTTAAATTTATATCCATAAATTATCATAATGCTATGACAATTCCTATAGGCTGCGAGTTACATCACTTCACTGTTAGGACCTGGTTTGGAAGATAGCACTTGTTCACTTTGGATTTTTTTCGGATAGAGACCTTTATTGTTAATTATCTTCTAACCTAGTACCTTTGAAACAGCATATTTTAGGTGCACCTGCTCGCAAATGATAAATGTGTTTCGTTATTAGCTATATCCTCGTTAAACCACATTAAAATGCATAAGGGAGATCCTGGAAGGCCACTAATATTATCGGAGCTTCGGCAGACCTAATACTAATTAAGAGTTAAACACAGCCCACCAAATACCTGCTCTGGAGGAAGTTCTGATGCTAGATCTGAAGAGATTAAAGACTACGCAAGAAAAGCCTCCTAAAGAAAACGTAACTTAGACTCTGGACAAAATGAAGAAATTATATGAAGAGTAAATTTATGTAACATGCTGTGATAAAGTAGAGGTTCCTAATCTGATATGCTAACTTGCACAGGCTTAGAAAGAGTAAAACCGACGTAAATGAAAAGGAATTAGGACTGCATTCTCATGATGTAGCGATGATAGTGAGCGCTGGGTCATATTTTAGTGGATTAGTTTCTTTGCACACATATACTTTCCTTTTGTGAAAGAGCAAACAAACCAGGTGAATTATTATGGACAAAACTACTTTTCCCCGATGTTAGTTCAGAGATAGTTATGAAAGGCTAGGGATTATGTATGTTTACTTCCTCTTACTGCCCACCTAAAGTAGAGAAAATATAGCGTTCGAAGTAAAAAGTGCAAATTGAGATACACATTCTCAAAGGCACTCTGAATTCAAGAAAGGTACTACCAGAAAAGTCTGATGTGTTACATTACTAGTATCTCTGCCCTTTATCCATTATTCATGTGTTACCAAGTATTGCTATGAGCTCTTATTTTCCATTTACTTCATTTTAAGCTAGATAAACTTTTGCAGAATTACACATATGCTTCTACAAATTGCGACGCTGGCCGAGCGCGGCGGCTCACGTCAAAGGAGGCTCGGGCCGAGCTGTACGTGCATCAAAGACGATCAGGGTCAGGTTGCCTCGTGCAACTGTTTGTGAACGCGTGACAACAATTAAAGCGGCAGAAATAAGAGGTTTTCGAGACTATTTAAGAAGTGTTCGGCGGCCGGCGTATTTGTAGAAGTTCGAGAAAGCTCCATGTTACTTCATCCTTCTTATATAAGGAAGCAAGGCGACGAGAGTTGGGAGTCTGTTTTTTGTTATAGTGTGTGTGTGTGTGTGTGTGTGTGTGTGTGTGTGTGTGTGTGAGGTGCGTGAGAACGGTCGAGTGCAAAGGAAGATAGCGAAGCAGTGTTGAGTGATTCTATCGTTAAAGTCAGCTGTTTAAGAGACAGAGAAAGTGAAGAGAGAGAGAGAGAGAGAGAGAGCGAGAGTCAGAAAGGAATGAGTCAATGTTAAGAAAAAAGAAAACAGTTGTGAGTTATTATACCGTTAACGTCAGTAAAAGAGAACTGTGTTGTTGTGCATTAAGTTTTGGAAGATAACAAAATGAGAAAAAAGTAATTGGACAGGATTTTTGTCATTTTGTTCACACTGGTGTCAGGAGTGGGATTCGCTAAGTTGTCAAATTGTTACAATATATAGAGAGTAGCTATATTTAAATGCTTAAGAACTGTACGCTATATGCTGGCCTTAAAATGCTGTTTTCATTCGATCGCAAAAGACATTGAAAATCCACAGGACTTTTAAAGAATGACAAACTATTCAACAATTCAAACCATTAACAAATGTCTCGAAAATGGCTTATGTTACAGAAAAAGTTATTTGTAATAAATTGTGTGTTTTAAGGATATCTACAGTTCGTGTACTGCACGTTTTCGTCTATACCTTCACTTATATCAGTTTAAAATTATACAAAATTCCTTTCAAATGAAATAAACTTCACAAATTGTTCCCTCCAAAAATTCAAGGTATACATTTTATTTATAATGTAAGCATCTTCCATATGTAATATTTTAATCAAATTCGTTATTGCCATTTTTGAGAAAATCAAAATGTTAAAATATGCTCCATGTAACGGCTAATTGTGAGAGGAGGTACTTTATTTAAAATCTTTTAATCACGTTTTTGGAAGGTACTGAAATTAAATACCAAGTTTGGTATTCCGTTGGTGTTCACACACACACACACACACACACACACGCGCGCGCACACACATACACAGGTACCCATACACACACAAGATCCTTTGTCTTAAAATCTGATTTAATACATTCACATGACCTTTTCTGCCTATTTTTCAAGAAATTATTCTTCGGAGACATTGTTCTCCTATCTATTACATGTTAATCAACATAGACATTTGTAGAAACCCTTTTTTACATATTTCCTTGTAGGTACAATGGGAAAGGAGAACAGAGTAGGCTCAAGCAGTAGTCTAATGCTTTAAGAGCCCGTCGCTTTGGGATGGCTTTGAAATTCCGTGCGGCCAGGACATCAGTTGCACTCACATGACCTCTACTCATCGTGTACAAACTAACCTTACAAACAATTTCTTCTGCCTATTTCACGATAACCAAGTAAATACTTGCAGAAATTGTCGCATTACGTATTCCTTGTAAATATAAAGAGAATATCGGAATACAGCAGGCCTAACCGGTAGTCAAATATTTTAAGAACTGGTCGCTATTTAATGACTTTGTAATTCCCTTCTTGTATGGGCAAGAGATCAAAAACGAATAGACATTAAACATTAAATAAACTGCTAGAACCACGTGAGTGGTGAGGGCTTGACGTGACAGTAGCGATTTAATATTTTCCCACCAAAATAAGCACTGCGCATTATATCGGCACATTCCATGCGCTTAGTGCACTTAGCGCACTGACGGTATTTATTGATAGAAATTAACAATACGCCTCGCTATTATTTTCTGATATGTTTACAAATTTCTGTTCTCCCTCGTATTCTGTGCCATTTTAATATAACTATAGCTGTGATGGTAAACATTCGGAAATGATGATGATGATGATGATGATGATGATGATGATGATGATGATAATTTCATAACTACAAGCTCCCGAGGACTTTCTCTATCTGTCAAATAGCTGGCATTGACGATGCAATCGCTCGGCATTACTAAACTGTTTCGCTGTCTTCCTTTCAAAACCACAAATGCAGCTTACACACACACACACACACACACACACACACACACACACACACACACACACACACACGCACATGCACACGCACACGCACACACACAAACATATATATATACACACACATACACACATGCACTCACACAAACACACACAGTCACACACACGCAAAACTAAAGTAAAACTAAAGACTGACTGTCTCATGTCTGTAACTAACTAGTAACTCCTTTATTGCCTCGCCTCCTTATATAGCGAGGATGACGTAACATTGACACTTCTCGAACTTTTACAAATACGCCGGCTGCAGGACACTTCTTAAACAATCTGGAAAACCGTTTGTGTTGTTGCTCTGATGTCACGTGTTCACAACAGTCACGCGAGGCAGCCTAACCTTGAGCGCCTTTGTTGCACGCACCGCTAGAGCTGTGAGGCTGCCCGGCCACAAGCCTTTGCTTTTGCCGCCGTCATCGGCCGGCGTCGCGTTATAAACATTGGATGTTTTAGTGTATTAGACAAGAATAATAGTTATGAAAAATTTATGTATACCTGCTTCATAATAGCTCTTACGATTTACTACCTGGTAAATTTCCATTGATAGATAAAGCTTCCAATGAAGACAGACCAACAAGAGGGACTGGGGTACAAAGCCTAAGGGTGCCATTCTTTTGTATTGCCTCACAAAGTTAATGTTAGGCATTTAGCAGTTTATGAGAATCATTCGACGCGTCTTCATGTCACTCCGGGAAGCAAATTCGATCCAAAAATACCAGGGCGACAACAACGCACTGCAAAGGATTTGATAGCACGAAGTTAATAAAAGTGTATAATACGTTTCCGTAGGTCCGTGAATCGTGGGAAGTCTCGTCGCAGATGGTTACAATAATAAAACAAGTGAAATTATAAACAGTGTCAGTGTATGCAATTCTTGAAATTTTTATGTCAATATACTACCAAAGTATAAATTGACTGTCCTGTCATTGCCCTGAAATCTCCACATCATTAATGCTCTACCACCACAACAACAACCAGACAAGGGAATTAAATTAAAATTATTTTTTGTTTAACGACGCTATCAATTGCCAGGATCACATCATTGTCACCGGTGTGCCGGAATTTTGTCCCGCAGGAGTTATTTTACATGCCAGTAAATCTACTGACATGGAGGTGTCGTTTTTAAGCACACTTAAAAACCATCGATCTGGACCGGATTTGAATCCGTGACCTTGGGATCAGTAGGCCAGCGTCTAGAGCCAAGGACCACGAAGATGTGAATTACAGTGCTAATTGACAATACCACAGAAAAGGATGATGTATTCTCCTTTACAGATATCAGCCCTAATTACATCTTTATCGTTTAGATCGTAAGCCGCAACTTTCAATTCAGATAGTTTCTTCTGGGCTTGTAGGCCATGGTCTAGAAGGCATCGAAGATACCGACGTTTCAAAAAGTACTGCACTTGGCATCTTCAGGGTAAAATGATCCGTTGTCTGCGCTGGCCAGAAGCAACGACTGTGGCGTTCTTTTATAGTATTATTTATTTTAATATCTTCCTGTAACAGTTACAGGCTACCAAAAAGACAAAGAATACTTATACAAAATAGTTAATAAAACATAACAAATATAAAGTACAGAAGCTAAAATTTGTAAATGACAGAATGTATTATATCTAAAAACAATAACAATTATATATAAATAAATAAAACAGAAAAAAATCATGGTCCGTACAGGTGATTTCTGACAATAGCTATAGAGCCTTTGAGCGACAGTATAGCAATATTGTATGCCAAATCTTTGGATAAGCCAAAGCTCTTGAGGAATTCTGCAAGTAACCTCGGAATTGTCCCTCTTTCTCCAACCATTAGTCCTGTTACATTGATGGACTCTAGGTGATACTTCTTCTTGAAATAATCAATGGTTGGTTCGTAGATCCGTTTTTGCTCCTGATTCACTTACAGCATACTGCACATACTGGGTGTCCCAAGAAAACACCGACAACGCTTAGTATATTGTGCGTGATGGCAAACTGATTGATTTTCAGATAGGAGCCCCTGTTCGGAAATGCACGGTTTCGTATTTGAAAACCAGTCTGTTTGCCATGCCACACATCATACTAAGCGTTGTGTGTGTGTGTTTTTTTTTTTTTTTTTCTTGGGGGGGGGGGTGGACACCTGTATATACTCCTGTGTACCTCATAAATTTCATTTCATTAGCAGTTATTCTGCTTTCATCCTTCTTTCTTAAATGTCCATGTCCCACTGTCGTAATAGAATACAAATAAGTTCTTGTATGAGGGAATTCTAATGTCGTTAGCTGAAGAAGGTATTAACGTATTGACTCGAAAATAAGCCACCACCCCATTTAAGCCGTGTCCCTAAGTTTGGAGGAAGAAATAAAAAAATGCTTTGAGTAAAAATAAGGCGCACACTGAGTGAGAGGAGAAAAATTATCAGACATTTACTTGTACTTACATGTAAGATGTATGTACGGTAAACATTTGTTCTAACGTATGATACAAAACATTGACATCTACCATATTTGGCATAACTCACAACTGTAAGTTTGAAACCTGCATCGTAACTACACTGGATTCCTTGGCTTGTTGATGCTTTTCGCTCTAAATGTTCGTTCATATCAGCATAAACCAGGCTTTCTTACCAGTATCCATGAAGAAAATGATAGGCTGATATCGGTACTAATAGTAATGGGTATCCAGCTGACGAAACAATATTGGTAGACCTGTACAATATTAGTACCAATAAAATACCGCTAAAGGTTTGCATGTTACATAATAAAGTGCTTACCGCCAGTTTCTGTTACATACACTAGTCGTATTGTTGCAGTGGAAGCATGACATTTCTGGAGCAAGGGTGCATAAGAACACAATGTAGCAGATACAGTAAACTCTCGGTTTAACGGACCTCTGTTCAACGGATTTCGGATTTAACGGACTAAATTTGGCGTTGGTTATAAAATAAATTTGAATTAAATTTGGAAGATTTGCGATGATTAAATTGTGGCATTCCGCTGTTTGTCTGATCGAGAAGGCTAGTTCACGCGTCTTCGGCTACATTCGTGAAAGTTCGTGTACGCGTCACGCGCCCAAGAGCTCACATGACTCTTAGCTTGTCTGAATTGGGCATTCTCTGGGCATTCCCAGGTTACCAGATTCTGAGTCATTAAGAGATCACTGCAAGTGTTCTACAAGAGGATGATAATGAAGATGACAGTAATGATGAATCTTTGAAGTGTGTACCTAAGTTATCTGTAATAAGAGACCACATGGATGATGCGATTTCTTACGTGGAAAGGTATTCAGACCCACAAATTCTAACCTATTATGAATAATTCAGGCAATTTCGCTCCTTAATCATAAAGAAGCAATATTCAAGTGGGAAGCAAATGGGTATTGACACCTTTTTTCAAGACCACAACCTCACAGGAAACGACTTCTAGCCAAGAGCAACTCATGTAAAGTATATGTTATGCACCAATAAAAGAGTTTCAATTGTTTTTGCTTCATTTTCATTCATTTTGCGATAGCTCCTGGCCCCTTTAGATCCGCCAAATCGAGAGTTTACTGTATAAGCCACACCCTAACTTTTCGAAGGTGAAAGTTGGCTAAAAGGTGCGGCTTATTGTCGGACTAATACCGCATAATGTTATTAATTATTCCCATTGTTTGGTGCATATAAAAGACTTCATCTTATTCTCCATCAAACATTAAACCTTTGCTGAGGCTTGTTGCATGCTCCAAATGTTTAATTTATTGGTTTATCCATCGTTTCCTAGGTCTCCCGACGTTTCGTTTTCCTTTGGGTATGCCGTACAATATTTTCTTCGGGTAACGTTCCTCATTCATTCTATGTCCTCTAACCAATTTTGTCTGTAATGATCTATTTCTTCATTTAGGTTAAATATCCTTAATTGATTTCTTATATCATCATTCTTTTTTCTGTCTCTTCTAGTAGCTGCTAAAAGTGTTCTTAGGAATCTCATTTCCACTGCCTATAATCTACTTTTATCTCTATTTGCCGTTGTCCAAGTTTCGCTACTGTATAGGGACTGCCATAGTTTTATCCAACTCCATCATCGTATCTTTTATTACTTTATTTTGTAAAGTTCTTTTAATTGTTCCCAATAGTTTTGAGGCTTTTATATTTTATTTCCAATAGCTACTTCTTTAATGTATGATACTGAAGATCCTAAAAATGTAAATGTGTTTACATGTTCAATTATCTTATTGTCTAAAGCAAGTTTACATGTTAACGGATGGATTCCCTATAATGCCATGGATTTAGTTTTATTTTTTGAAAAGTCAAAATTATAATTAAGAACTGCTTTATGTAGCTCAAATAGTGCTATTTGTAGCGTATCTTCATTAACAGCAATGATAATAGATAAATAGAGATGAACGATTTGGAATATGCGAACAACTAAACATAGCAATTTGAATATAAAAGACTTTCAATGAGAAATTTAAATTGCTCAAAATGAGAAATGTGCTGATATTGGCGTTTAACGTGTAGTATTGGAAGAATACATTAGCGACGCACAGCTTAGCAAACAGTTGAATTTCTCTGCCAACATGGCCAACAATAAACGAGTGAAAAGTAAGATGTATATTATAAATAGTAAATGGATTTCCTATGAAATTGGAACGTGTAGAGGAAGCCGTACGCATACCAAATGCCTGCTACTTCCCCGTTGCCTGTAGTTTAATATGCAAGTAAGAAACAGCTTCGAAACGCACGTGGAGTGATGCATTTCACTAATGGAGTGTTACCTGAGAGAGCCTCTGCATGGAATAATGTATTCTGCCAACTCAGAACATCTATATCATCCATGTTAATTGCGTGTGTGCGTGCTCTATGCGTGACACTAACTCGGGCACATAAATCCGAATAAACAGATAGCTGTATGGGTCAGGAAACGGTCTGCATTAGCATCTGTGTTCGATTCCGTTTGCGTGTAGCTTAATCACAGGATTTCGGCCTGGTTCAAACCAGCTCCATCACACATCCGCCTTGTCCATTGTGGTTCTACAGGCCTGTTGCTGGCCTCCTTGGTATGCACCCCATCACTTCCTCAATGGATTACTGTTCCAACACATCGCTCATATTATAACTGGCAAATTAATTCTATTTTACAGATCATCGCATTATTTCACAGTAGATGTTGAAGAGATGCATAATTTCAGAATTTCTGAACACTTTGATTCATTTAATCTTCAGAATGTGTTGCAAAACTTAAAAAAAGTGTACCGTAATGTGAGACTAAATTATCAAAGTTGCAAAATAAATAAATAAATAAATGAGTGGGTGAGTGAGTGAATGAGTGAACGAATGAATAAATGACTGAATGAATGAATGAATGAAGGAACGAATGAAGGAACGAACGAATGAATGAGTAAATAAATAAATGAGTAAATAAATAAATGAGTAAATAAATAAATGAGTAAATAAATGCATAGGTAAATAAATAAAAACTTTTGCGTTTAGTTCTTTGTGCAGTCTTATTCACTGGAACTTCCTCTTTGTGTTAGTACGTAGGTATAATATTGTGACTCCGTGCTCGGCACACAATATAACGGACGGGGCCAAGCCGCTTCACACCATATGCCGGGCCGACGAGCGGGCAAAGGTGCTCAAGGTCAGGCTTCCTCACGTAACTATTTGCGTGTACGTGACGAACAACAATGGAAGCAGCTACACATAAGGTGCTTTCTCCAGAACGTTTGAGAAAGATGTGGCCACGTGATTGCCGGCATGTTTGAAGGAGTTCGCGAAAGGTCCACGTGACGTCATTCCCACTGTATAAGGAGGTCAGGAACCAGAGTTAGAGTTACGAACATGAGTCGGTCAGTATGTTAGTGAGTGCGAGACAGCTGTGCGTGTGTATGCGTGTGTGTCGTCGTAAAGAAGATTCAACGACCGTCGAGTGATTATAACGTCGCAGTTAGTGTGTAAGAGACAGAGAAAGTGCAGAAAGACATTGAAAGTACTGCGTCAAGGTTCGAAAAGTAAAAGTAAAACAAGTAAAACAAGTAAAACAACTGCTCAGTCCTATCGATGTCTTTCTTCACTTCCTCTGTTTCTCATACTCTATTTACGACGTTAAAATCGCCCGCGATGCTCGTTAAATCTTCTCAGGACGACACACACGCACATCTGCCTCACACTCACTGGCACACTGGCCGACTAATGTCCGTAACTCAACTCCAAAACTCACTCAATTGTTCTCCTCAGGCCTCCTTATATACTGGGGATGACGTCACACGGACGTTTCTCGACTTCTACACACACACTCAACTAGAAGTCTCGAGAACGTTCTCAACACTCGTTTTGTTTCTACCGCCTCTATTGCTAACTGTCACGTACACACAGCAGTCCCGCGAGGCAGCCCGGGCTAGAACGTGATGTGAAGTAGCTTGGCTACGTCCCTCTATTGAGCGCCAAGCCGACGTCACAGTATAAGCAAGTCGGCCCGGAAAGAACAGTTGGTGTTGAGCCAGTCAGTGCTGAGATGTGAGTTAGTACCACTGTCAGAGTGAGGTGCGGACAGTGACCGATATTTGTGTCAAGATTATGATAGAATAGAAGAGCTGTGAAATGCAAGGTCACAGCGAGGAGTGAATTGTACTAAGGATAAAATAGAGAACTGTGTACAGTTTTAGAAGAAATAAAGTGACATTAAAACTAGACGTATCATTTGCCACAACATATTGGGTAAATTGCCTACGAAGTTTCACGGCAGTAAGTCAAATAGTGTGTTATAAGGACTTTTGGGTGTCATCGGATGCGTAAACTTTATGACGGAGAAAAATAAGTACAAATTTAGAAAAATATTGGCCGTCGCACCAGGGGGTCATTTTCTCACCTGTGAAAAAAAAATAGCTTCATTAAAATATTATCAATGAAAGTACATTTTGGTTGGTTAGAGCAAAGTCACTCATAGTGGGAGATCCGTGGTTCAAACCCGCAAATGACATTGGAGTTCTCAGTCTGATTTTACCTTTCCAACCCTTATCCTACTCATCGAATTGTGTGAAAGAACAAGCATACATTTATATTAATTACTGCACCTTTTGTTTTCTCTACGACGTGCTTGTACTAACTAGTGGAAGCTTCCCAAATAAAATATATATCTCGAATTGTCTGAGAATGGCCTCTGAAGTGCTTTTCGTTCTGAATGATTTTTGTAACTGCTAAACCGTATGCGATACAAAAATCTTACTGAACAAAAACTGTACATATATCTCATTAAAACATACAACTTATGTGAAATACAGTTTCTTTTGTGAAGTTTACCAATTTCCGAGGTAACCTTGGTTATTGGTTCGAATTTTTGACACCCTATTCTCTAATTGGAAGTAGTTATTCGTGTCTTAACTCCTGGTCATGCAAAGACGATATAATGTCAAAGTCCTTGAAAGGTTTGACTATCGTATGCAATAAAACTATTTCTACAATGTTTATTTCGATTAATATGAAGTAGATAAAAGAATAAACTTTCTAAAATTGGTTTGTTGAAGAATGGATAGAGAAAACCATATGAATGTGGTATATAACATTTTTAACCGTTTATTATGTTTCAATGGTCGGTTGACTTAAACGCTTTATTTTAAATGTTCAATTCCATTTTTGGTTTTTAAATGAAAAATATGAATTTACAGAAACTCCATTTTCCAGAATTTCTTTTACGGATACCCTTGCTTTCAAACAAACATTTCATTCCTATTCGTTCTTGACAAAGAAAACTCAGATGAAAGTTTTCACTCGATTAATATTTTTCTCGACTAAATTGTCAAATGGAAGTTCCTATGGACTCATGAAATTATAGACTGCTAAAGATTTTCTTTACTACTTCCCTGGTGTTCTTTGTAACAAAGGAAGTATATAACCGCAAAGCTGTGACCTATTTTCAGTGAGCAGGGTAAACGGGTTTGGATTAACGAAACTTATTGAACACCACGTCTACATCTACAGCAGGATAAGATGCTGGAGGCACGTTGTAGTTTTCCTACACACATACATATCTCTTGTGCGAGCAACTTCTCCTCTCAGGGGAACCTCTTGCGTTGAAGCCCTGAGCTTCCAAATTATACAATTCTAACCCAGAGTTGTAACTACATGTCTTAGAATGTAGTCTATTCCCAAACTTGACGGCAAGGCAAATATAACAAGGAGAAACGGCCTGGGAATATACCGTGCGCATGTGTAAATTATAAGACAACGACAATGCTAGCACTAAAATGTGTATTTTATTTTTATTTTAAACACATCTCATGAATAAACCCTCAGGCTATACCTCCACTTAATTACCAGCTAACAGACACCGTTTATGTTTTTCACTGTTCGCATAAAAATCCAATGTGTTGCACTCACAAGACTTTCTCTGCTCACTCTTTTACAAATTATTCATACAAAAGCTAATTGTTTTATCTCTCCTTGCTAATACAAACGAACCTTCGTTACACATTTACGTATTTCCTTGTAGGTACAAAGAGAGAGCCAATCAACTAAGAACCGACTGCGCAGTATTTTTCCACTAGGCATGTGGATCGTGATTCCACGCTGCTACGGCAATCAAGGTAATGCTACTCACGCGGCTTTACCCTATAATATTGCATTGATATAGTGCAGTTCAGTTATTACGAGTTATTTATTATGTTGTCCTGTATTTAGTCACAAAGTATATTATGGCTCAGCATATGTTCCCTACTGTGCAGCGTGTATTCATTTAAGATTCAAATACAACCTCAGTGAGCTCATCAAATAAAAATACGGGTAAAACTTCCAGATTCTAGTTCTTTTAAGTTTTATAGAGCTTTAAAAAGCAATAACTCAAAACCCGTTCTAAAGAAAAAAGTATGTGACAAATTTACCTAATTGCTTGCGTTTTGGGAACCTACATGACAAATTTCAGAAGGATTGGATGAAAACTGCATCATATTGAGTATTTTCAAAAAGGGAGATTGGTGAAAATAATATTTTTAAGAAATCTCGAATTTCAAATTTAATACATTTTATTCTGGATTTTTAATGCACACTATATATGTATTTGTAATATAAAAGGTCAAAAACATTTTGAATTTATGAGCTTTAAGTATTTTTGAAGTAATGAAATAGAAGTAATTTTTACGAGATTTCTTACTAAATGTCAATGACGCATTCTCTTAAACCAAAATATCTGCCAGGAAATTGTCAGCATTTTTCATTGCGAACTACTGAGTGATGGATAGTTTACTAGAGGTGCCAAAAATGTACTGGGGACGTTATGCCTCAGATATGGATATTAATGGGTTTTTGAGTCATGGTGTTTCCATGCACAAACACCCATTTGCGCTAGGATTGAGTGGGAGTATGTAAGAGTGAGTGAGAGTGTGTGAGCGAGTGGGTGTGTAGGATTTAACGGTCCGTCGACAGCTAGGCACTAGGACCCCCTATGTTCGCGAGGAACTTTATGGATACTCATCATGGGCGGCTGCATTGCTCTACAGGTCATTTGGTAGTTATGTGTTGTAGAAGTATATTGCGAGATGATGGTTGGAATTGCATTATCACCGGGTTCGATTTCCGGTGCCAGGGTGGGGATTTTCCCCGCTTAGAAGCCTGGTGTACTCAACTCGTGAGTTCCTTGCGGGGTCAATTCAGGAGCTATTTGTTTCAGAGCTAGCAGTCCTGGTTGCAATACGAGAGGGACTCATCCAAGGGCTCATGGTAAAGTATGCCTTTCAACTATTCAAATGGAATGTTTTCATACTCCTCCCCTTCGCCGCTCACCTAGACTTATCGTTGTTCATAGGCTAATGCGTTGGACTTAGATGCAAAAGAATAGATGATTGGCTCACTTGGGATTGCTGTGAAAACACGTGATAAGGAATGGCTGCCAGAATTAAATAAAGAAAACCACTGTAGGAGACCAAAATAATCGGCATGTTTCCGTTTGCGTCTTCAATGTGTTATTGTGGACTAAAAAGACTGCGGATATTTTTGCATCCGACGAGCGCGCCAAATAATTTGTAGCAAATGCAATATCTGTGGTTTAAAGTAAATGCTACTGTTATATTTGTTGAAAGACCGATATTCGATAGCACTGTGGTTCTTTCCCTGCAAGCGAAACAGCTATACCTCTATACTTGCTGTACACAGAAAGAATGTTTTGGCATTCAGACCCCCAGTTGATTTCCATATCTGTCTACCACATCTCCACTATATTTCTTCCCCGTTCTTTCTCCCCATCTGAGAAGGCGGCACTTGAGCATGTGTTTCAGAGGGTTGCGAAGAGTGCGCTGGTAAAATACAACGAGTAAAATAAAAAAGAGGCCATAAAGATACTGAAAAAATTGGGGTAAGAAGCTGGGTGATTTTATTTTCTGGAGGGGCGTAGGTTTTTCACCGCGCGTCAAGCTGTCTCCGCTCAAGACAGGAATTTCCAATGAAGGAAACACCGCACAAGGGACTGTTTCGATTTCTTTTCTCAGAATGTTATGAGTGCAAGAAATTTGATCAGAACAACTTGTTCATTTTACCAGTTCCAAATCAAACACTTCCCTGTCGCAACAGAGGGAATCTTTATCGTGCCGACTTTATCATTTCACAAAAAATTCCAAGGGCGTTATCTTATTCCGTCTCTGTGTTATTTCTCTGATCGACAAGGTTTACACCATGATTTAAACCGTGACCATCGCTACATAATGGTCTGCTCCTCACGACGGTGACGTCACTGCGGGAGTGTAACAGCAGCTGAACGAAGCATATGTTATTCATGTTATTGCATTATTTTGGGTGTATTTTGTGGATTTAAGTGCATTTAAAGGCCACAATATCTTCACAGTGGTAAAAATACACATATAGTAATTAATTGTTTAGCCGGAATTGTCATCCCTGTGGTGTACATAATGTCACACATATGCTGTGGAATGAATTACAGTATTCGAAAACGATAAGCTGAAAAAGAAAACACTGCCAAGCATTATATTTACCTATACAAAAATTACATTCCTTTCCTTCGAAACTTTTCCTTTTTGGAGGTTTTAGAGGTGAAATGTAACTTGACGAATCCATGTTTTGAGAGAAGGGGTTTATCCAGTCTGCTCGATGTGCACATAATTTCTTTAATGTCCCTAATTTTCTCTCTTGGCAGGTTTTACGTGCTAGAAAATCATTCCTACATTTATAATAATTGTTTAGCAATAGTTCTGTAAGTATAGAAACCGTCTTTTCTACTAATTTAATTCGTGACCCTCTACATTTACAGAGACAATGCACAAAATTCAGTACTTCCTCAATTTTCGTTAATGATAAATACTTTCTTAAACTGTTTTGTTACATTTCAAACATTCTTTTTCAAATTACTCATTAATTAATGTGTTAAATACTTTGAATACTACCACAGTTGCTTCAACTCTATAATAGTTTGGTCATTTCAACCCTCCTCTGTCAATTAGAGACAAGTATTTGAAACTCGTCCCGCCCTCTATATTTATGTCAACATTGCTCTCATAGATACCAAATCCAGCGCAAGACTTGCAAGACAGTGTTTCCCGCAATATAAATCAGACTAATTTTTTCAGTTTCATCTACTTCTACAGTCCACTGAATCTTTCATACTCTCGTACAACTCATTTACATTAACTGTGTTTATTTTGTCCTCTGCAGCGCTTTGCCTGCAAGTCGACAGAAAAAGATTTATAGAGAATTCACCACTGAGCGAGGAATGTAATTTAATTAAGCTTACTAGCTTTAATTTCTTTTCTGATTCTAGTATTTGCCGCACAGAAATATGGTAATTCCTCCCACTCATTTGCCTGTACTGACTAAACCTGCTTTCCAAATTGTCTGTTTGAAATTTTCCTAATAGAACATATTCAGAATTTACTTGAGAAAGCATGTACTCACACACAACAATTAGAGTCTCAGTGGTGTGTGTCAGAGCAGTCTGAGTGCCTGATGTCAGGCGGCCAAAATTACGGCTTTGATTTGACGGTCCCGACAGTAAGTGTTTTCCCATTCACAAAGCCATGACAACTATATAACGTTCATGAAAATGTTTAATGTACACAACTACAGTTCTACTGGGCGCAAAGTTTTCCCTGTGAATGTTCCTAATTCACAACTGTCTCCTAATTTCGTCTTTTGGAAACATGAAAGTAGCTATAAGTTTTTTTACTGATTTGTAACTAGATATACATCCTGCTACACCATAGATACGTGGCATCTATAAAAAGCAGAAGGGAGAAGTACCACTAATACCGAATTGTAAGAGAGCAATGGCACAATAATTATTTCTTAGCATTAGTAAAGAAAATTCGAACGTGTATAGCCTGCAGATGTACACTACAACAACTTTACCTTGGTATTATTACACTCTTGGGCAGTTTGCACTGAACAAAACTGTAATTTTCATAAGAAAGCTTTCAACAAATTAATCACTGAAGGTACAATTTACATTTCCTGAGAGAAAACATACACAATGGTTGCTCTAGTGTCATAACTCTACTGATTTGCATTCGTTAGGAAATTAATGATGCGCCCTTGATATGACGTCATAGTAAAACACCTTGTCGCTGAATCAGGCCATCATATATCGAAAGTACAGTACTGTATTCAGTATTTACAAGAAATGTGTGACAACACGTTTGATTAAATCTTTTAAGCCTATCCGCTCATTATCATGCTGAACTTTGCAAGTACATCTTTTGCAAGAAGGCATAAGAGAATCAAACTTAATTCTTCGTTGACCTCAAAAAGGCCTTCAGTTGCTATATAGAAGTGGTGGTGGCGGTGGTTCCAAGTCGATGGACATAGATATATTTTGGACTTACCTTTTGACAAAATAAGATTAAAAAAACAAATAAAGTAAACAAAGGTATTTCTCATTATTAGGCTTAGTAGTTCAACTACATTAAAAATGAATCAAGTTACGCGTGTTCGTAGTGCATATGATGGTACAATGGGGGAACCGGTTCTGTCCTCGTTATTCTGTAACGCCTATGCCAGGATTGATAGCTATCTCACGTTTGTATTCGCAGAATATGTGAAACTCACAAAATATCCATATTCAGGGAACTTAAGTCAGACGTGATGCAAGCCCATACTCATCGGACACCAGACGGATTCTTTGCATTAAGCGAAAGCACGGACTAATCATGCAGTCGTCTTTAAACAGTGGAGACTGGTGAATTTTAAAGAATTTTGTCGACCCTTGATTCTCCGATGATTTTATCTCGGTCGGTCCAGCCCGAGGTACATGGTGGATTCTGGGCGGGATGATCCAGGGATTTGGGATGAGCGCTAGCGAGGACATTTAAAATTGACGTCATTTGCATTTTGCAGCCGCACCTGCCGGTACCGTCCTCTCTGTTACATGTGACACTGTCCGAGATCGAACTCTACATAATTTAACATTAACAAGTATCGTGCCCAGCGTTTAGGGTCGATCACCTCAATAGGAGTGCCGCCTGCAAATATTTTCACTGACAGTAACATAACCAGAGCCTATTAAAAAGTTATCGATAGTGTTTGCTTTAGCTGACCCCTAGCTTTGTGTGAAAATGAGCATTAATGTGAGCCCTTGCTTTTTTATTGATCGAGCTGCAAATACTTTACTTCTAACTGGGCTGATCGATGAGTGCCTTTCATCCATGTAAACTGAAAGATGCATTAGATAAACTGGACCTGTAAAACTCTCTGTTGGATCCTGGCGAGAGAATTAGGGTTGTAGAACATTGCACTCTAATACGTTTAAGTTATCCGCAACTCTCACACATCAATACGTTACTGTAGCGAAAGAGTCAGAAAAATTTACGTGCTCTGTAAACTATTGTATTCATAATAAAATGTTTCAACTAGCCCACAAATAACACAAAGTAATTAGAGACTCACATTTCACTTCAATAAATTGAGCTTCAGGTGTGTATATTTAAATTGTTGCAAGTAGACTTGGGCGTAATGGACGCTAAAGACTTAACATAGGTAGGCAAACAGGCACCACAGCAAGCTCCAAATAGGCACTAATATAACTGCTGTGACAAAAAGACAAAACCCAGTCTAATGTCTTTCTTATCATTTTATTTGTCTCCTAAACCTTTGCACAAAAACACAGTTCTGTTCTACTGACGTTAACACAGTCTATAGTATTTCGTGATATTACAACTCATAACTGTTTTCTACTCATCACCTTGACTCAGTCCTTTCACTGCCTTTCTTCACTTTCTCTGTCTTTCGTACACTAATTCTGACGATACAATCACTCAACATTCAGTAAGGCTTCTTCACTTTGACGTAACGTACCTTTCACGACGACCCACACTCACTGACTGTGGTGTATGTATGTGTGTGCGTGTGTGTTTGTGTGCGCGTGTGCGTGTGTGTGCGCCTGTCTGTGAACATCTTAACTCCAGAACGATGGGTTGGTATTTAAGTTTAACAAATTTGAAGAATGCCACGCGAAGATTTTGAAGACAATTCCTTCACCCTAATCTACCCTTTACGTCAAACTTGTTTCGAAAATTTAGATTTCCTCAAAAATGACTATCGATTTTTATTAAAATGCCATATGTTTAAGATATTTTTATGGCAAATGAAATGTATATTTTCAATTTTCTGGCTTTAGCCCAGTCCCTTGTACTCTTGATGACTTTTGTATGACTGATAAACCATAAGAAGTAGACCAAATCTTACTATATTCATAATGTAGATCTCGTTAAAAAACACAATTTATCTCCAAATGCATTTTTTTCTGGAGTGAACTATTTCGGAGATATTTCTTATTTGTGCGAGATTTGCATACTTTTTCTCAAGTGGGAGGCATTACTCACTGTTCTACCTCTTAGCCGTGCAAAAAGAACGGAATCTCAAGGCCTTTATATAGCGACCAGCTTGAAAACATTTGACTATCGCTCAAGCATTCCCATATTTCCCTTGCACCCACAAGAAAATTAGCAATAAGACACTTTCTACAATTATTATTTATTTATGCCAACAACCTTACTGCTGGCGTTTTTAAACACACGAGCCGTATGTGGGCAATGTTTGAGAAGTAGAATCGGGACTAGAAAATTCAATGTCACTGCCGGGATTTGAACCACAGACCTACCGTTTTACGTGATCTACCGGGAAAATACAAATTGGTTGGAGAATTCAATGGCAGCCGCATATAAAGCGGAAGGTCTGTGATTGAAACCCAGACTGTGGCATTGCATTTTTCAGTTCAGATTCTACCTCTCAAATAATTATTACAAATTTGTATCTCGACTAACATGAAGAAGAAGGAGAAATAAGAGTTTGTAAACATAGTACAAGAGTAGAGGAAGCCATGTGAGTGCAACACGGCAGGTTGATTTTTCTTTGTTTAGCAACTTTATGAAAATAGCATATTGGTTACCTGCACTACAAAGCAGAGTTTTATTTTTTAATTTTTAAGCGTCTGAGGTTTTTCAAAAGGAATATACTTGTAAAGCTTCATTTTCATGTCATATTTAACAAGTAATTTGTTAGCTGTTTCCAATTAGTAGCACACCTGATTTGGGCTCCGTTAGGGTTGGACTTCCATCAAGTATTTTTATTAGTAGCCTTTGTGATGCTAAAAAGTAATTAAGAGGCCTTAAATTAACTACAAATCTCGACAGCAATTATTATCTGAGTGGCATTGTTATAGCTCTTACACAAAAATAAACGTACATCTTGTCTATGATGCGCCAGAAGCGTCAAACCCACAAAGTGAGCTCCTGTCTTTGACAAGCGTAATTAATTAAAAGGCCCCACTTGTTGTCAGTAGCAAGTGCCACAATAGATGCGTTGCACAGCCGTTGGCAACTGTCGATCGAACCTAGCGATTCTTTTGAGGTCTTACATAAAGAACCTCTCTAAACTTAACAGCGATTTTCAGTTATCAAGAAATTGGTGAATGCTGCAAGCTAGAAATAATGCTAGTCACACCGCTATCATGCATTTATTATTGTTGGTAAGAAGTGCTTTAAAATCCAGGATTGCTTAAATTATGTGAAAGGATTTATGCAATCCTATGTTATAAACAACCGAGTGGGATAACTCAGGCGGTAACGTCTGTAGCCGACCTCCGGGAGATAGCGGGATCGATTCCCGCGATCAACCTTCCTGACCTAATTTATTTCGGGGACTTCTCCCGGGCCATTCAGGCAAATGTTGGGAAGGA
>CM060962.1:231759521-231792021 GCA_030765045.1 Tenodera sinensis | reverse complement strand
GATTTGGTCTAGCTCTAACGGTTTACCAGTTATGCAAAAGTCGTCCAGAGTAAATACGACCACAGGAGCTATAGCCAGTAAATGCAAGATATATATTTCATTTGTCATCAAAATATCTCAAACATATGACATTTTAATAAAAATCGTTCGAGCCATTTTCAAGAAAATCAAAATTTTCGAAAAATGTTCCATGTAAAGGGTAGTTTAGGGTGGGGCTATTTTCTTCAAAATCTTCTTGTCGCATCCTTGGAAGTTATTAAACTTAAATACCAACTTTGGTTTTTAACCGACTTTTCGTTTTTGAGTTATGCTGTCCACAGACTGACAGACACACACACACACACACACACACACACACACACACACACACACACACACACACACACACACACACACACACACACACACACACACACACACAAAGACACACAAACACAGACCTTTTTCTAAAAATGCTTTTTGTTTGGATTCAGGGGTCTCAAAACATATATTTCTCGACATTGAATGCAATGCAATACTTCCCCTACTTACCAGTAGAGAAAGTAAAAATTAAAGAAAACAGACCATAAGAAATCTATGATTAGATGAAAAGGAATATCTATAGACGAAATGTATTTGAGTACTGGTTACTAGTAGCTTTACCACTGTAATCCGGTTTAGATTAGTACACAATATTTTGTTACATTTTATCTCATTAGGAATAGTTGTATACCAGTTATATTATGTTGCTAGTTCCCAGTAACAATAACTGAGAATGCGTTTTATTTTTTAATTTTAAGTATACTTGTAAATTGTGGATACTTACTTTTTTCCTTTTCTTCTGTTCATTTTGTTTTTAATTCTAGTCCTGCTGTAGGAAACAAAGTAGTTCACAGCATACTACAGATATTATTTTATTTCCTTGATGTCTTATACATTTAATTCAGGTGGTCCTAGATCCCATTGTATGCGGCCCGTAGTGATATTTGCTCTATCACATCACATTCGGGCCGCAGTGATATTTGTAAGTTACAGTATTACGAGGGTGAGTCAAATGAAAACCTTAAATATTTTTTAAATATTATTTATTGTGCAGATGTGGTACAAAGCTGTATCACTTTTCAACATAATTTCCCCCACGCTCAATGCAAGTCCTCCAGCGCTTACAAAGTGCACAAATTCCTTTAGAAAAAAATTCTAAATATACAGTATTTATGAAATAAGTAATTCTATTTGGAATAAGATAAAGCTGAAAGAGCAAGGCTTTTTCCGTTTTTACACATGTGTTCATCAATCATCCTCTTACTCAAAATATGGAGCAATCACATCCGTTTTAAGAAATATCCGGCACAGGTTTTTATTTATGATCCTACCTACCACACATCGCTTTGAACTCTCGGTGCATTGTTGACCCCGCGGTAACGTTGCCACTTTCAAAGGTGGACGTGTGCCAGAGGTTTAATTATCGTTACATTTTGTAGAGTTTCACGTTAGTTTCCAGTTTGCAGTTGTTCGCTCACATTATCGTGCCAGTGTTAGTGAGAGCTTTGAAGAATATATATACTTAACTCTGTGATTTTTTATAAGCAGATCAAAAAGTATGTATTCCATCAAAAAATTCGATATCCACTGGAAATACACTTTATTTGAAACACAAACTAATTCACCTTAACGACAGTGACTCTTTTCCAAAAACGATTGGAGACTCTGATTTAGATGCCTTGCTTATCTTTTCATGACTGTATTTATATAGTGGTTGGAATTCTCACTCTAGCAAGTTATGCTTCATTATGCAATAAACGTGTCTAATAGCTGCTGCTGTTACATTGAAAGATTGATTACTCTTAGAAACATGAAAACGTTGTACCTAGGTGTGCTTGGCACCTCAATTGTTTTGGAAACTATATTTCCACAGAGCATGCATGTACAGCTCCGAGGTAATAACGATGCCAGAGTAAAGGAAGCCATAATTTTTAGCCCGATCGCTTCCATGTTTCCCACTTTGCACTACATATATCATTTCGGGATTTTCCGAAGCGCAGTGTAAATGCAGGTACAGTGTGACAGGCTAATGCAGCACAGGGTGTGGAATTAGGTGAAAATTTATGTCGATATGTGCATTAGGGAGCTGCTGTGAGTAATTTCTATCTGGTAATTACCCTAGCAAACACTGTGTTTGGGATCCTAATGTGATTCATTTTATAGTGCCCCCGGCATTACAGTATGCAAGTAAAACATGGAGCACACAAACCGTGCGAATAAAACTGAAGTAACGATGGCATTAAACAGGTTAGGCCATGCATTTGTGGTGCCCTCGAGCAAGGATAAACACAAACATTAGTGATCAAAAATATTTTGCGCTGGAGAAGCAAATTGCTCCTGCTTATGCACAATACAAAATTAGTTATTTAAATAACATGAAAAAGAACATGTTTAAACGATTTTAACCTTAAAAGGACATGAAAAACACATTCATTTGTTCGATAAATGCTATTAGTTCTATAAATGTCCCTAATGGAAAACAGTAGCTTTTCGTTGTTATACCACAATAGTTAAAGGTTATACAAAGGATAATCGTTGTCCTCTGCACTACGACCTCCATATATCTATTGTGACTGCAGCCCCCAGGAGGAAGAAATGAAGTGAGGAGCCACAAGGTCACAGAAGCGCCCGGACGTCCCTGTAATGCTGATCTCCAAGACCCGTACCATTGCTGGGAGTGCCTAGAGAGAGCGATGAACGAAAGCATTCCTCTACACTTAAAACTCTAGCAGCCAAATTAATGCAGTGAAAATTCTTATATTTAATTTGTAGGAAGAACAAAACATTTATTACAGTTTACAAGATCAGGTGTTTTTCAGATATTTCATTTATTTTTTTTAATTACACCGTTTTCAACATTTTTTTTAAAGCGTGGTATCTGCAAAACTATTTTACTCATCTCCATCGTTACTCGTATAAACAGGTTCTTACTATAGCTAATCAATTTTGTGTATAATTGACTCATTATACACGCGCAAAACCTTGGCGTTTTTCTACAGCAATGACGTAATACTGGTATTTCAAGTTGCCGTTGCTTATATAGGGAATAAGAAACCATTTTGTGATACGTATTTCTCTGGGCAACGAAGACCAGAAAACCTCTGTACTTTAATAAATATAGAATAATTAAGATCTGAATTTAAAATTACTGTTCTGTGCTGATCAGGCTACATCACAGTCAGTAACTTCTCCTCCCTTCTTTCTCAGGAAGGGAGTGCAAGTAACTCTCCATCTTGTTCATCAGTTAAACACGTCAGCTAATAACAAATGAAATGCAGGGAAAGAAGCTAACGTCTCATTTACGAACATATGATGACGCTCTACTTACGTTAGCTATAGATGTCAAATTCCTTCATGACTTATTTTCCACAATTTAAAATGCTAAGTCTAAATAAAATGGACAATATATAAGGGACACCACTAAGATTCTTAGGCAATATCACCTGACTGGTAGATATTACATTTTTACTGTCAATTTTCTTGATAGTTCAGAAAGTTGAATCAAGATTGGGAGTATTTTCTTCACAAAAAGTGAAAACTACAGAAGCCAAGCAAGAGAGTAAACGGAGAAAGTTTGTACTGAGGTACGAATGCATCATACATGCTCCTTTATTGTTCACCTCTAGGTAAATATTTATGAACACCTCCACGGAAGAAAAACAAACAAGCTGCAGTGAAGTTTGTTTCCACTTGTTTAGACGGTGAAAACTTTCTCGGGAAGCAATAAGCTTCTTTATAAGATTTCTGCTTGGAAATCCTCTCAATGTACACCTAACTTTCAAATCGTCCGTTCAGAGAAACAAACATTTCAGACAAGGGAAAATAAGCCTGCTTGTTAAAACGTTTCATTCATTCGTTGCATCATACTTACAGTTAACAGAAACTGAGAGAATTAAATCGTGTGTTTTGTCTCAAGAGCACGTAAATCAACACAGCTTAAAACTTTGGGAGCAGTATTTACTATGTATTGTGCAACTTAAACTAATATAATGTTTGCGATTAATGTGAACTTCCTAGAACATACTTTAAAAGTATTGCAAAGTTTATCAAAGTTACAGTACCACTAGGATTTGAGCGTACATTTGGGTGCAAAAGGTGGCTCATATAGGAGGAACAAAGGCAATTTAAGTTGTTATGAGACGTACAACTCTGGTCTCTCCAAATATTACCTCTGTGTCTTCCGTCTTGCATAGTTCAAACCATTCATGAAACAATCTGAAATGTTACATTCACATGACTTGCTATACATGAATAATCCATTTTATACAACTGTTCCACCTGTTCTTATGAAATGTTATTACTTTCTCTACCACGTATAGTAAGCAGGTGAAGTATTGTATTCGACTCCAACATTCGATGTCGAGATTTCACCGGCAATATATATTTTGAGGCTCCCAGAATCCAGAAAAAGCTTCTTTAGAAAAAGGTCAGCGCGCGCGCGCGTGTGTGTGAACAGCATAGCTTAAAAACGAAAAGTTGGTTAAAACCCAAAATTCGTGTTTGACTTTAATATCTTCTGAGGATACGACACGAAGAAGAAAATTTCTCCACCCTAAACTACCTTTCACATGAAAAAATATTCCAAAATTTTGATTTTATCAAAAATGGCTGTAACGATTTTGGTTAAAATGCCATGTTTAATATATTTGTAAGGCATAGGAAATATATATTTTGAATTTTCTGGCTATAGCCTATGCTATCGCGTTTACTCTGGATGACGTTTGCATAACTGGTAAACCGCAAGGTATAGACCAGGCATGTCAAACATCACTCCGAGGGTGTGAAGAGAGGGGTCTACCCCTCCTTAACTGCAGTAGCACGCGCTAGTAGAACCGGTTTTCGCTTTGTTTTTCCCGTTTTCCGATTTGAAGGGAGGGAAAATAGGGGAAAATTTTTCACTCCTGGTGAGTGCTGTTTGACACCCCTGGTATAGACAGTGCTCTCCAAATTTCCTATGTGCTCGAACACATTTAACGCATGTCTAAGTAGGCGCGGGCGCCATCACAACCACCGTTAGGGCAAGTACTCTTCTTTCGAGAGACAAAAGGAAAAGTACTGGTTATAGATATAATGAATACAGCTTTAGGTGTACAGAAACATACTTCATAAGTGTGTGCTAGGAAGATATTCAGAAGGAAATAATTTTCTTTTGAAATTTTAACTAATATTACAAATCGTCGGAGTAAAAATTTACTTAGGAAGGATGCCAGAAAAATGCATCACGGGCGCCGCATTGGACAGCGCTGAGATAGACCATATCTTGCTATTCAAAAAATGTAGATCTCGTTAAAACAATTTATCTCGTTAAAACACAATTTAATTTTTTTCAGTGAGCCATTTCGGAGATATTCCTTGTTGTTTGTGCGAGTTTTGTAACACTTACACTTTTCTCAAATCGAAGGTCGTTATTCACTTTTTATCTCTTAGGTGTGCAAAGAGAACGGAATTTCAAAGCCTTCATGCAGCAACCAGCTTTAAAAGATAAATTCATCATATAGCGCAATCGCAGCAACCGCCATCGTACTTTTCCTGCCGGTATCTTGCACAACCCTAGCGCTATCTTAATTTACCTCCATTTTTGGCGGATTAACGACCGCCATCTTGAGTTCCCTCCCACCATCTTGCGACACTATTGCCATATCTCCTTGTCCTAGTGGCTAATTATCGTGTATCACGAAATTCTGTCAGTCGACATTCAATATAGCTGCAGTGCACTTCTCCAGGTACGTAATGTTTGGTATGCTTCATAACTCAAATGCTCCTCTTCCACCTCCTCCTTCGTCTACTTTACAAAGTTATGCGTAAAAATATTAAAAAATAAGAAAAAATAAACGAATTAAGAAGTGTAATGATATATTTGATACAAACGGTTGAATGTGCTGGTAACCTGCCGCTTAAAATTTTCCTGGTTTTGAATTCAACCCCAACATTGCACTTTAAATTTCCAGCCTTTTTGACGGACTAGTTTCCCGTCATTTTTGGTGGATTAACGGCCGCCATCTTGAATTCACTTTTGCTATCTAGCTACACTATCACCATTTGTCCCCTGGTGGCAGGCTACCCGTACATAGAATTGTTTATACCGTACATATCACTACTTACATATTTCTTGGACCCATTTGGCAACAATTGTAAAGTTACCTTGTCCGGCTTGTTAAATTTCGGTTGTTCTTCAGGTTCTATACTTCAATCATCCAGCCTCACATCAATAATCCAAACCTCTTGGATAAAAAGCATCACATCTGCCAGGAAATCAAAGTTGAAACCATAAGACTGTTACACAAAAACTTTGTTATTACTATGTACAAATCACTGATGAATGGTATGTACTGTCCTATTGATTTGTACAAGTTTACAGATGGAGGGAAGAAAAGTTTGAAATATTTTATAAAGAATTAAATTCAGGAAGAGCAAAAATGCTACAGGAGAGTATAGAGAGCTTACTAAGTATAGGAAAAATTGAGAAAGCTTTAGAATTAGAAGAATTTAGCTTAAAACATGTTGGTAGCAGAATGAAAGTTGAGAGTTAAAAGTAAGAATACAATTGCTCATTACATATAAAACGAAATGTTAATTATAAGGGGGAGTGTTAAAATAAGCAACTCCAAGAGAGGGGAATAAATTGTACTATTGTTAGTTATGTAAATGTGAGAGATGAAAACTAAATATTCATTCATTCACTTATTCATTCATTCACTCATAGATTTAGTGATGAAAGGCATGTAGTAGCACTGTAATCCCTTTGGACAGGGTACAGTTTATTACTGCTGTGAGTGAAATGACGATTTTTCTTATTTATGGCAAGAAAATTAGAAATCTGCAACACTGTCATAAATCATTCTGTTCTTTATTGCCATCCAGCATTCATAATGCATGCCGGGACGTGGAACTGGGCTGGGAGATTCTACGCTAACAACAGAAAGGGTAACTGCCTTCTCTTTAATTTACTATATTTTAAGGCAGGGTCATTAGTATGCAGCCTAGAACATTGTTGGCGAATCAGCGAGCCAAATGCACCCGGGATGGCCGAGGAAGAGAAAGAAGAAAAAAGTGTTTTTATCATTATTATTTGACGTAATTACTCTAGTTGTGATGCATTGCGCGACATAGCCAAAGCGCGCAAGCGCAACACTCGTGCATCCAACTGTGAACTCGGTAGCGCCAGCTACAGGTGAATTGAATATAAAAATAATGAGATAACTGACAATGGTTTAACAATAGAGGTGGATTCAGAAATTAAATTATTTCGCCAAGCGAGAATAATATGTTACAAGTATAATAGTAAAATGGATTAAGCTCTGTAATCAAGTTACTGGAATTAAAAATCCGGGAGTCATTGATAACAGGGCACTTTTATTGAATTAATTTCTAAACAAGTTAATTTTTAATCGGTTACGCCTAAACAAAAAACAAATATGCCAATATTACATAAATACCAAGGTACGTGAAATAGACATACTGCGTGCCATCATTGGAACAGCGGTTTAATTACAGAATGTTATTATAGAGTTAATTTTTTTCGTCGTTCCACAGTTTGCTGTCACTCTTAGCTGTAACGTACTTACGGTACATGTAATAGGAACTTCGTGGACGCTAATGGTTCTTGAATAAATCCTTAAAACCTTCATACCGCCTAAAAGTTCATTTAAAACGTTTTAGAGATGCTATTTGAATCATTACGAAAGCAATGAGTTAGGCTCCGAATTTAATTAAGAAAGAGAGTTGTTTTATTCTCAATACCCATCAGGAACAGGAAGGTATATTGTGTTACATTCGTGGCTAGTGAGGAAGACACGGCACGAGTAGGAGTTAGGTTGTAATGGTATTCTGATACCTGGCTGACACTGAACTCTTATCTTTTATATAAATTCAACGAGCAATGTTTTTGGTTGTTTAGAATATAGATGTATTAGACGAGTGTGGTTTTATTTCATTGGACCTGGGCTAGGAGAATTACGTCACTGCAGTTCGCGCCTTAGCCTGCTTATCTCGTTAGCCATGGTTACATTCACATGACTTCTCTACATATCACTCTAATAACCTGTACTAGGGTTGCCATGTTTTGTTTACTAAAAAAGGAGGAATTTTTACCGATACAACTAAACACCAAATAGAATTTTCAGAATTCAGTTTGGTAATGAGCACTTTTATTGTTGATATTTATTTTCAGATTTTCCTTTTCTTTAACAATTTTGCATCAGATTTTGCAACTTCAAAAAAAAGTTGTTTGCACGAATATGGAAAGTTCACAACCTCCTGTTATTCAGATTAATAACCTTAGCACCCACTACAGAACTTCTATTCTAAGAAAATACTTATTATTCAGCTTAACCCTCACATTGCCAAGGGGGGGATGGTACTTTAATTATATTCTGTAATTTTTTAAACTTTGTCTTTTAGTTTTTTGATTAGAGGCATGCAGCTAGTAGTTATTGCCAATCCCTGTTTCTACTACTGAATTGCCCAATTGTTTCAAAGTTTCCATTGTTGATCTTTTTGAGAAACAATGAAATGTCAAGGTAGTCATAAAGTGCTGCCCCGTTGGTATAATGTGATTCATGTAAAAAAGTAAAAGAGAAATAGTTAAACAATGTTAAACATTACCTTTGTAAACATGACAAGATATAATACCCAATTTTAAAATAAATTGGTTTTAAAAATTGCTCAGAAATTTTGTTATTAGTGGTGGTCACAAAGTGCCTCCTCCCCCGCCCCCCTCGTAAGTTTAAGGATTAAGGCTCGGTAATGTTAGGTTTAACCTTAACACCTACTACTTGCAAGAACAGAAATACTGCGATATATCCTTGAAAGGAATCGTTTATTGGTAACCATGTAAGCCATCAACGATGTCTATTAGAAATGTAGTTTTGTTCTTCATTTAGGGGTCTGCTTGGTTCTAAGGTCTATGCTATAAATAAACTTGTCCAACTTCTAACTATATAAAACAAATACAAGGTTGGGAACATAACAATGAACCATGATGCCGTATATGCGTTCCTGCGATACAGATTAGCCAAATGTATTTTATTGCTGTTATCAACGTTTTCGAAATAAACGTAGTTACACAGCAGTGCAATCTATCAGAACGTTGCTAACTGCATTTGGCGCTGAAAAATTGTCTCAGAAAAGTAGAAAAGCGGAAGAGGGGCCCTAATGACCAAGTTGTCGACGGGCCCTTAAACCCAACACACTCACTCACTCACGAAAAGCGGAAGAAACCGTCTTAAGGGAGGGAAAAACTTAAAATGTAAGGTTAACCTAAAAACGTACAACTTAAGGGAAGAACGTGAGACCTGTCAACCCTAGCTTATAGGTATGAACTATTCGTACAATAGCTAATTTTTGTTTTTACTTCGTGTTACTCAAAATAAACCTTTGCATAAATAGTTGTAGGTACAAGGAGGACAGATAAAACCGATTCAACAGTTACTTGCTAAAAGCAACTGAACAGAAGTTTACAGAGCTTCAAAACAGAATAAACTTGACAGAATCCTAAAAAATGACAAGCTTATTAAAACGTTCAAACAAATAACAACGAATATCTTGGAAATGGTTGATGTTACTAAAAAGTTGTTGAAAGTAAATTATGAATTTTAAAGAGAACTTCATTTATACTTAGCAAGTTTTTATCTATCTCTTAAAGTTTACCAGTTATACAAAGTTCCTTCCAAATGAAGAAGACTTAACAGTTTATTCCTAGAGGATATAAAATATGGAACATAATTCCATGTAAATTATAGACTGGGATATAGGATTTTATTTAAAATATTCGCGTCTCATCTTTGAAAATACTGAATTTAAATACCAATCTTGGTATAGCTACTGCATTTAAATGGTATTAATTCGACGTTTGATTCTAAACATGCTCTTTGGATTCAGGTGCCTCACAAGATGCATTTCCGGTGAAATCTCGGTATCAATTTTCTTATTGGAAAGCAATACTTCCTTTACCTACTAGGTACGTGGTAGAGCAAGCTAAAATGTAAATGTGTTTCGCTTAAGAGGTTATCACACTATGAATAGTCCACATGATTCCAAATAATAGAACCGTTTTAATCAAATTAGTAGGAAGTAAGGATGAGACGATACTACTAGAATGGAACTTCTAAACTAAAAGAGTTTCTAAAAGAGTTTCAGGAATTACTGTGGTCAAGTTTCGCATTTGGTTGCCGTCAATACAAAATTAAGAGTGATTTAAATGGAAAGCCTCCCACTACTTAAGGCGAACTGAGATGTACTTGCGGATATGAAAAATTATATACCTATACGAATACAAATATATTTTGTAGAGCCGTTTAATATTGAATTCAAATATCTACAACATTGCGGGTAGATTATGTGAAGAACCTTGTAAACAAGACATACTAGTAAAATACTATAAAAGTATTGTAAAACCCTAACCAAATACGTACAACGAATATCTTGGAAATGATTAATCCCATAAAAATTGTTTCACATAAATTGTGGACTTAAAGGAGATCTACTGCACTTTTTATGTCGTTAGTTTTTGACTATCGGTTACAATTTACCGGTTATACAAAATGATTTAGATAAAGAGCTGTTTAGAGGTATTTTGCAGATAATTACAAATATAGGCATGCAAATAATATCTTAAATATACCTGTTACTTTAAGGAACATAGCAATAAAAATGATCTGTATAAAACGCAGTTTGATGGGGGAATATTTTCTTGAACATTTTCGTGGTGCAACTTTGGAAGATGCTGAAGTTAGATACGAAGATTAGTATTTATCTGACCTTTCGGTTTTTAGTTTGTACGCATACATGTGCAAAACACTCTCATTAGGAGCTATTTTTTAAAAATGGAGGGTTCAGGGGACTTCAAAACATGTTTCCGGTGAAATGTCGATAGCTGTTAGTGGACTGAGCGGGATGGCTCAAGCGGTAGCGTCTGTGACCCGCATTTGGGTGTCACAGATTCGATTCCCGTGATCAACATTTATGGCCCGTGAGTCTTTTCGGGGTTTCCTCGGGTCGCTAGGCAAGTAGTGGGAAGATTTATTACGTCCCTGGAATTTCCTCTCACTCCATTTCCTCACCATAATCATTTCACTACACCCCTCATCCGCTTGGTCCTTTCATTGTTGGCCCAAGTCTACAGATGTCTCGGGCGCAGCATGACGGGAAATTTGCTCCGTGAATCTTCTTCCCCCAGAGATGTCAGGTTCCAGCTGTCGGTTGTACTAGATGCCATTGGGAATGGGAGGGACCCTGTCCTCTGGTATATCAAGGCTCCTGGATTGGCCTCTCTGCCTCCTCTCGCCCCACTCCCTCCTGCCCTGGCAACCCCCTCGGGGGGTACGGATACAAAGGCCGTAGGCCGCGCTTGCGAAGACCCCGTCCGTCCACCTTATCTTACTTTGGGTGGACTAGAGATCGGCAACCAGAGAAAGTCTCGAAAGGCGGAGCCGAGAAGAAGTTCCAGCTCTCGAGACTGCAACATTTGTCCGCTGTCAATCGACATGTTGATGGAAGCCTACCAGAAATCGAAACTCCCCCTCAAAAACCAGGGAAGGCGACATCCGAGTGCCCTTCCTTCTGTGGGTCTTTCCATTAGGGCAATACCTTGAGTCTGAAAAGCCCCCTTTGCTGTTACACAGGGACGGGAGTGGATACGTCACTTACGCGTGTCAAGCCATCCGGGAACACTACCGACAACTTCAGTAGGGCCATCGCCAATGTAGCATGGCAGCTACTAGTTCTGCAGGTTAGTGTCCGGGACATTGAGGCGCCTCACAACCTGGACTGAGCATCACCGAACAGGTGTATCCAATCTCCCGTGGGTATCGGGAATCACTGCCCCGCTGAGGTCAACACAATCCGAACAACTCCCACGCGGGAGGAGCTCGAACATTCCGGCCCGACGTACTTCTAGTCTCGTCAGAAGTGCGTTAATCGACCCTCAGGGCATGTCGTCCCGTAAAATGAAAGAGGCAGACGAAATGAGAGGAAATGGGAGAGAAGAGAGCCGAGGATATTCGCCTAGCCAACCAGGGAAGACCCAAGGAAAAAAAGCCATGGTCAGAGTGGGCAGCCAACAGGAAACAATTCCGGGACTTCCCGATTGGAGTGTCACTTGTTATCACGGAGCCATCTCGCTCGGTAATCAAAACACAGATATTAAATTTTTTATGGCATGCTGAAATTATTAACCACAGTTAGTATTTTTAGTTTGTTAATCTAAGTGTGCTGTGCTATATAAAGTAATTTGAAATGCAACTTACACTGTATTGTATAATGTATCAAATGATACTGTTGGAACTGTAAGAAAGATGCTATAACAGTATAATATGTACTTGTATTTTCAGAACGTATTGGATTGGATTAGTTTGGATTAGACTGGATTACATACATTCAGCCAGTTCACAAGTAGTCATAGAGGCCCCGTAAATATTGAACATGTGAGTAGAAATGTACAGTATAGCATAAAAGTACATACAGATACAAAAATCGAAGCAGCGATAATTGCGCAACACAGTCAAATTTTCGCTGCAGTTATAACACTAACAGAATGTATATTTACAAATGCTTTGTTTTAAACTTCCACTGGGCTTTTCCTACCACGTCCCATCATTTGGTTATATTAGGAATGAATGACATCTTTTATCACTTGTTCAATACATTAGGATTCAAGTAGCTATCGAGCAGGCATCAAATATGATGTCACTAAAATGGCTAGAAACTACTTACAGAGCTACGTAAGCATTAGCAGGAAAATTTGTCATTCCAAGAATCTTGTGCAGAATAAGATGGTTTCGAGCAAAAGGTACTCTTAAGCAGCAATTTTTTTAATTTATTTATTATTTGAAGTCGCTTCAACATAAAAGTCATATCGCGACTAAACAATGAGGGAAAAAAAAAAAAAAAAGGAGGAAACATATCATGAAGTTTACAATGAGTTTAAATATTAAGTTTGCATGCTTTGATGAACTTGATTATTTTCTTATGATACTGTTGATCACCCAAAGCTAGCTGAAGGTTCTCAGGAACTCCATACTGAAGTCGCTGGTGAGTGTATCTTGGGCAAACAGTGAGCAGATGCTGAACGGTAAGAGTAGAATCACATAGAGTACATTTAGGAGGAAGTTCACGGGACAGAATGTAGGAGTGAGTAAGCGCAGTGTGGCCAATGCATAATCGGGTTATTAGCACCTGGTCTCGCCGGGTTAGTGTTGTAATTGTTGTGGAGAGGTTAGGTATTGGACAGATATCATGCAGTTTGCTGTTGGATGTAGTTGTCCAATCTGTCTTCCATCGGTGTAGGATAGTTCTTTTAAGATGCCGTAACTAGTCTTCATGAGGTAGCTTAAGATCTGGTAAGCTTGGAGGATGCTTGGTAGCTTCTTTTGCGGCAGTGTCAGCAAGATCATTTCCTGGTATGTTACAGTGAGATGGTATCCATGCCAAGATTAGTTGTCTACCTGATGAAATAAGCTCACTGTATAATTCACGTATCTCCCTTACCAAGGTGTGGCAAGGAGATCGTTGTTGTATAGCCATTAATGCACTAAGGGAATCTGTGTATATAATGAATGATTTGAAGTCTCCATTCTTTGATATATAGTCCATGGCGAAACGTATAGCAAACAGTTCATTAGAGAAAATGGTGAGAGTGTTTGGTAGACTATACATCATGGTTTGGTTAGGAGCAACCACCGCACAGCCATTATTGTTGTCACACCGGGAACCATCGGTATAAATTGGCTCAAAATTGGCATACGTGTCACACAATTCTTTGAACAGCATGGTAAAACAAGATTTTTGGGTATGAGCCTTCACAAATTTTGTCAAAGTGGTGTTGATGACAGGTAATTTTATTCTCCATGGTATATCATTTATGTTGAAGGTACGGGAAATGAAAGAAGGAATAGTCAGATTAAACTCTTCAAGGTATGTAACAATTCTTTGGGAGAAGGGTTGGATAGGGAAACCTTTGGGTTGAGTATTATCTTGGAGTGATATATGAGCAACTGCACCAGAATTAGGTCTGGTTAAGGTCTTGGTAAAATAAGTAAGACTTAACATTTTACGTCGGAAAGAAAGTGGTGGTTCATCTGCTGCAATTTTTAGACTCTCTGTAGGACTAGTATGGAATGCCCCAAGTGCAATTCTTAGAGCTGTGGTTTGAACAGTGTCCAGCATTTTAATACTTGATAGTTTGGCGGAGTTATAAACAATAGAACCATAATCCAACTTGGAGAGGATAGTGATTCTGTAAGTGCGAAGTAGAACACTGAGATCGGCTCCCCACCCTTTGGCAGATATGACTTTTAAAAGATTAAGCCGCCTAACACAATCAGCTTTAAGAAGCTTAAGATGGTGTATCCAAGTCAACTTATGATCAAAGTGCATACCCAGAATACGGACGGTATTTACCACTGGGAGTTGGCAGTTGGTAATGTGTAGTATAGGGTTTGGGCTAGGAGTTTTCAATCTGGAGAAAAGAATAGCTTGACTTTTTTGGGAAGAAAAAATAAGGCCAGTGTTGTGGCTCCAATTTTTAAAATTGTTGAGTGTTGATTGTAGTAGCTCTTGTGTAGTAGTAATATTCTTTCCTTTACAATATATTGTCAGGTCATCAGCAAACAGTACAGCCTTTACTGGAGGTTGAATACATGAAAATACTGAGTTAACAGCCACTAAAAAAAGTGTTACACTCAATACCGAGCCCTGCGGTATACCTTTATCAAGGACAACACTTTGTGACAAGACACCATTGGTTCTCACACACATCCTTCGATCTTGAAGGAAGTTAATAATAAATGCAAGCATATTTCCTTTGACGTTGGCCTTAAGGAGTTCTAGAATGATGTGAGGACGTTTCACCGTATCATAGGCTTTAGAAATGTCGAGACACACAGTAAGCATGTGCTGATGGCTGGCAAAAGCATTGCAAATTTCAGACTCCAGTATCAACAAGGTATCTAGCGTAGATCTGTATTGGCGGAAGCCACTTTGTAAATCGTTGAAGAATTTGTTGTGTTCCAAAAACCATCGCAATCTTCTGTTAATGATCTTCTCTAGCAGTTTACACATGGTGCATGTCAGTGAAATAGGGCGATAGTTGTTAGGATTCGAATGATCCTTGTTTGGCTTAGGTATAGGAATCACAATAGACGATCGCCACTGACGGGGAAAGCGTTGTGCTTTCCAGATGTAATTGAATACCTTCAATAAATACTGTAACCCCCTGTGCGGCCGTTCTTTAAGAAGCGCATAAGGAATGTTGTCAGGTCCAGCGCTTTTGCTCTTACAGTGATGTAATTCAGCAAGCATTTCATCCATTGTAAGGTCTTCGTTGAAGGGCTGACTGAAATCTATGGAAGCCGAGGAAAGAGTTGTTTGTAAGGGGCAAGGGGTTAGAAAATCTGCCTGGTTATCCTTGGATTCACTGGATACAGAAGAAAAGGTAGATGCAAGAGTATCTGCAATAATCTGTGGTTCAGTGATGGCTTCGCCAGAGGGTGTTCTTCGAAGATGATTGATCGAAGGTTTCCGACGTGTACCACATATAGCTTGGAGTTTATGCCACAGTTCAGTCTGAGAAGTTTTGTTGGTAAGGGATGAGACGTAGGTCAACCAAGATTCCCTTTTACTTCGCTTAATTTCACGTCGTGCAGCAGCTCGAAGTTGCTGGAACTCAGATTTAGTGACTAAGGTAGGGTTTCGTTTGTATTTATAGTATGCCCTATGTTTTAATTTAATAGCTTCTTGGCATTTTTCATTCCACCATGGAACAGTTCTGTTGTAGTTGCCAGTTCTTGTTGTAGGTATAGAATGTTTTGCCGTCCCAACTAGAGCGGTAGAAAATTTTAAAACAATTTCATCGATATCCATTTGTGGAAACAAGTCAGGAATTGGAAGCTGTTGCAAGGCTTTTAAAAGTAAATCTTTATAAAGATTCCAATCTGCTTTATTAAGATTCCAAGTGGGAAACCGTAATTCAGAAGTAGGTGTAAAATGGTGAGCGGAGATGGTGATCGGAAAGTGATCGCTACCTTGAGGGGTGGAATAGACAGACCACTGGAATAGGTGTGCTATGCTGGAAGAACACATGGTGAGATCAATGCAGCTGTAACTGTTATGGTAGATATCATAATGGGTTGGCATTGGAAGATTAAGGAGTGTTAAATCCGAAGTATGTAATAAAGTTTCAAACATTTTCCCACGTTGATCAAGTTTTTTACTGCCCCATACAGGATTGTGACTGTTAAAGTCACCAAGTAGTACAAATGGTTTAGGCAGTTGAGCAATCAGTGCATAAAGCGTAGATAGATCAACAGTGATACTGTTTGGTAGGTAAAGATTGCAAATACAGATCTCTGTTGTTGAAAAAACAGACACAGCTACAGCCTCCAATGAAGTATTAAGAGGTATTTCTTTATGTGGTAAAATATCTTTAATATAAGTCGCAATACCGCCACTTGCTCTCCAAGCTCCTGTGCGGTTACGATGATATCCAGAATATTGTTTAAGAGGAGCTATATAATTTTCATTGAAGTTGGTCTCTTGTAAACAAAGAATAAGAGGATTGTGGGAATGCAAAAGCAGCTGTAGGTATTCAAGATGTGAGTGATAACTATTGATATTCCATTGTAGTAGGGTAAGTTCGCACTTCATTATGAAGAGAAAGACCCTTCAGCCTCATCAGCTTCCATAGGGGATGATTTTGGTACATCAGTACCGCTCTCTATTAATGCCATTAGTTTCTTTTGCAGTCTGGTTGTGCGATTTTTAATGCTATTGCTTGTAAGATGGGGATATATCTTGCGAAGCATTTCCACTATTCCTTGGAAATCAGTAGTATAGGTTAGGGCTACTTTGGTGAAGTCACTTGACCCGTATGCGTTCTCATAGAAGCTGCAAAGTTGAGTAAAGGTGAAAATAAATTCACTTGGCGCAGCATCCAACATCGGTTTGATGGGCGAAAGTGATTTAGTGACAGATAGCACAGCATCTGAAGGTTTTGGTTTTTTGGCTAGCGGGGTAGATTTGTGCTTTTGGACAATATCATCTACAGATGATTCAGTTTTTGGAGACAGGTGAGAGTGATAGCTGACAGGCCCCTCAGACGATTCTATATCAGCACTACTGGTAGTGGAAAGTGGACGTTTTGTACAAGCGTGAGGTGCCAGGGGCTGGTCGTTAGTTTGTTTCGGAGGAATGTTCACACATTGCAATGCTGTGCTAGAGGAAGCAGCAGGAACAGTATGGTCCAATATTGGAGTCGGAATATGTGGCTCTGTTAGACTGGTTTTAACATTGGCCCCTTCTTTAGGCAAGGGGGACTCATCAGGTGGCACCATTCTCGGTGAGAGAGGGGGAAAGTCTACAGTGTTAGAGTCGGTAGTGGTAGGTATTGGCAGTTCGGTAATTTGTTGAGTGCATTGTTTAGCCAAATGACCCTCCATCTTGCACACAAAGCACGTTGGAGTATCTGAAGATACATATATCCAGTATGCAGTACCCTCATGATGCACCTCAAAACTATCTGGAAGCTTTTCGAAATCCTCAGGTTGAACATAGAGTTGACGTCGGAAGCTCAATATGTGAGAGTAACCTGGGAGGTTAAATCCTGCTCGAATATGCATTATTGCAGAGGTGGTGTTGATTCCAAAGTTACTTAAAGCATGTTCAAGAACAGAGTTGGGTATAACTGGGCATACGTTTGACAGTATGATTCTACGTTGTTTGGTTAGGAGTGGCCGCAACGTTAATGTAACGTTGTTAACTTTAATTCTAGGATGTTGGTTACATAGAGTTTCAGCCAGTTGTTTACTCGCTAAGTAAATGCAAATTCTGTTATTTGAGATTCTGGATACAAATCGAATTTGAGAAGGATCAGTGAGTTTGCCAATAGCATAAATATATTCTTTAAGAGGGATACCATCATATGCTTCAATTACAATTGCCTGATCTTTAGTCGGTCCACTCTTTGCCATTAAGGAATAACTTTGAGTTGGGTTAGTCAATGGAGAAGACATTTTTAGGTTACCTTAGTTTGCTGCAGATTTTTGTTAAAATCCGAGCGGTCCGAGTCAAAGCCAGATTGGATACGAAGAAATCCTTCAACAAATCTTCTATTTCCACTCGTAGCACAAGAACAGATGATACACACCGTAAAACTCTTAAATTCTGAGGATTAAACAAAATGTTCAACCATCAAACAGTCATACACGGCCTCCTGTGTAGCAGCAATTTGAAAAGCATTGAAATTGTCAACTTTTTCCTTAGGTTCACCAGGAAGAGCGTTAAATATTTTTATTGCTTGATAGCAATTCTGAAAGCAAGAAAGTTTTGCACTGGGATGATGGATGTTGCCTTTTGTCCAGAGTTTATCTCATGAACTTCGTTGTTTATTATAAGGTTAAAATCTCCAGTCTTCTAAAAATATTTCTGCATGAGTGTCTGCTGTGCGTGTTGGAAATAATAAAATTCTTATAACCTTATTTTGTATGAGGAATATTCATTTACTCTCTAATGAACTGTCCTAAAATAAAATTTCATATTCCATTATACAGTTAAACTATGCATAGTGTACTAATTTAAGTGTGTCTATAGAGCCCACATTTGCCAGTGCTCGGATACCATAACTGAGTTTGGGTAAGACATACTTAATGTGAGCTTTCCAATCTAAATATTTGTCTACTTGAAGGCCAAGAAATGTGATGTTTTCTATCTGTTCTAATAACAAGTCGTTAATCCCAATTTCAATCGGAGTGTGTGATGTTCGATCAGTTATAAATTTAACAACTTTTGTTTTATCTGGGTTTACAGATAAGTTGTTAGCTTTAAACCAATAAGGCGTTATTACACTTACTCATTTATTTATTTGGCAATTATTGTAATAAGATACGTTAAATTTAAATAAAGTACTGCGTACCAAATATTCTTTTTTTACTTTTTGCCTTTAAATATTATGACATTTTGACTGATTTTAACTTTTCAGTTATTTGTTTAAGCTTTTATTGTGTACCGGTTACCTATTAAAATAGCTCCTTTGTGAAGTTTTCCACCTGCACAAAATAAGGAGATAGTTGTAATATGGCTCTCAGTAAACCCTGGGGGGGGGGGGGGGGAGTAGGATGCCTTTTTGGGGGGAAATGCGCCACGATCTTTGCTCGTGTAAACAACGGAGGCACATAGCAGACAATTGACAGTCGTATCACTTGTGTGCTGTGTACCTGCACAAAATATCTATTGAAACCGTTTCTACGAATATTTATCACAATCAGGGAACTAAATAGAAAAAAACCAAGTTATTTTTGAATAATTATCATACGTAGAATGGACATTAAAATAACAGTAGATAGCTGAAGTTGTATTGCAGAAACAAATCGGTGTTTTATTATTTCTAGCCTAGTGCCAATCTCGGGGTATCATTAAGATTTGAAAAAACTATATGTAGTTTTATTCTTCTACCTGATTAGAATTTTAGAAAAGGGATTTCATCACGGTGGTGCCGTGGCCGAGCGGTTAGACCGTTCACATACCACCTAAGTGACCCGGGTTCGATCGTAGGGACCCGCATTTCTGGGCCAGTTATCTCCGGGTTCTTCGGTTTCCCCCGCCACTCATTCCGCCAATTGCTTCATAATCACCTTTCCATTCATCTATCTCGCCTACATCATCTTCCTCTCATACCAGACGCTTTTTTCTAGTGTTTAACACCCACTTTTACTACATACGGCACCGCAGGTGGTGACACTGATGATACATGGAATGAAGATGGAGCACCTGTGGAATGAGATGGCGGGGGAAACCGGAGAACCGGACAACCCGCCGCTTCGTCCACCACAAATCTCACATGCGGTTGCTTGGGATCGAACCTGGTCGCTTTAGTGAGAAGCGAATATACCTGGTGCTTGGCCGCTTCCAGGTCTTCACTATGTCCGGTCCATAAGTTCCTCTGACCCTAGGCACTGGCTTGTAAGTCCTAGAGGGTGTAAGTCCTACATACTAAGAGGGTAATCAGGTAAAGAAGAAGAAGAGGAAGAAGAAGATTGCATTATTTCTGTAAGAGAAGACACATAAATATCAGTACATTTCCAGTAAACGATTTCCTCGGTATCAGTGTATATGATAGATTCATATCAACATATTGACTCTGTACATGGTAAAGCCAAAAAAGCAAGAATAAAGGTTGCTAATCCTTGGATAATTAGTGCAGATTTAAGATATGTTTTCACATAGATATGTATGTTTTTCTGCAGTGTGACAATTTGTTTGCTATATTTAGATTGTTCCAAATCCGTAGGGCTATAGCAACCATGGCGTTTGGCGTATGTTTGTTTTCCAATAAATATGATTCATTTTGGAGAGCTCAGAGTAATTTTACGCTACAACTGGCTTTACCGGTAATTAAATGTGTTTATGCGTTAGGGCAAAAGATATTGTAATAATACAACCTCGGCTAATTAATAGGAAACGATTATGCCCATTCCACTTCATTTGTATGTATCTCGTCCTATTTGTAATATAATGCACCAGATTACAAATATGGCTGCGTGCAAATGGATGGTCTATCTCTGTATATTACATAAGGGATTGAGTATGTTTCCTGTTTGCTTCTTTAATAATTCAATCGCCTCAGTATTGCTTGATAGTTAAATACAGGTAAGAAGTGTAAGCATGCTTTATGGTGCCATTATAGATTGGAGTTTAATCAGTTATTACTGGGAATTTCAGCAAGGTTAAATTATTTGATAAATAAAGCCTTAAGTTATACTACGCAACACTGGTGTTCATATTAGTATTATAGTAGACATATTCTTAAATACAAATTTTGCATTCACATGACTTTCTCTTTCTACTATGTTTATAGGCTTCTATGTGTTATTCTTATGACAGTTTATTTCTCCATCTTCATGCTAATCGAAATAAAAGTTTCATTCTTCATTTTGTTCTGGGTACCAGAAAAGTAGAGAGAACCGAACCGATAGTATATTTAAAAGCTAATCTGTATAGTTCCATGCTGTCTCTACAATGTCGTGAGAAAAAACTGAATAACGATATCACCTTTAAAAATTACAGCGCACTGCATAAATCAAACCACTAACAGAGGTGACTCAGGAAAGGCTGATGCCACAAAACATTATTTGCAAATAAACTGTGTGTATATTTTTGGTTAGCACGCTTTTGTTTGTCTCTTATAATGTACAAAATTCATTGACAAGGAAGAACATTGCAGATATACATTTTATTCCTCATTTAAATATTTTAAATACCGGGTGTTTAAAAAAAGGGTCTAATAGTACAACAGTAGTTGAAATTGGTCAAAACTAGAATAAATTTTCTTATAAACGCATGTCCAGAAACAAATACTGTTGAAATATGTGCCGTTTTACTTTTGTTGAGTACTTACACCAGACAATGGACTTTATCCAACAAGCGAATACTAGTGAACACTTTGTCACAAACGTTTAACGTAACCATTGTTGGGAAAATGTCCATAAACACCCTACAGGAGTTCTTATGATTTCTGCCATTCTGTCCTCTGGTAACGTCTGCATGTTTATGTCGATACTACTACAGGAGTTGCTCCATGTGGTTATCATGCATTCTCACACATGCTTCAATCCCTCTTCTCAAAGAATCCCAAACTCTTTCGAGTACGCTTGGCTGCTCTCAGATTTGGGCACACGCATTGGTCACTCGCTCTTGTAACGTATAGTATACATTGTCGATGGTTTTCGCATACACCAATGTATTTAAATGTCCCCATAGCCAAAAATTCAATGGACGGAGGTTCGGCAAAAGGGAAGGCCATGCTACTGGATCTCCTTGACCAATCCATCCGTTGGATGACGCCAATTGTCTAGTGTAAATACCCAGCTTACGTAAAATGACTCATCTCAACAGGTATTTGTTTTCGGACATGTTTATAGGAACATTTATTCTAGGTTTGTCCCATCCCTGCCATATCAGACACTTTTAAACACCCTGTATATGACATTTCAACCAAAATCATTAGCGTCATTTTTGAAAAAATCGAAAATTACAAAAAGTGGTCCATGTAAAGGATAATTTGGAGTGAACATTTTCATGGAATAACTAAACTAAATACTGTCAGCTGTTTATCAGCCATTTCGCTTTTTGGTTATGCTGTTCACATTCACGCATAAGGGCCAACTTTAATGCATTTTGGGCTCAAGGGGTTTCAAAACATGCAATTTCGACGAATTCTTGATATACTGGTGTCTCAAAAAACACCAACAACGTTTACTATGTTGTGCGGGATGGCAAACCGATCTTTTTCAACTGATCAGCTTCCCTGTCCGGAAATGCACGGTTAGGACGCTGGAGAATGGCGAATTTTGAGAACGAACGGTTGTGACAATTTCTTAACATTCGTTTTGTTATCCCCTTTAGCCATCTGTGTACTTGGATGAACGAGTTGAGCATAATAACTTTCCTACGCATGCGTTAAATTACTCCATAAAGAACTCCGTGCGCATCTTACTGCGTTACTTGTGTAGTTTTCAGTACAGTAACGTTTTTAACAGCACTGCGACACATACCAGTACACAGCTGCGAAAATAGCCAACGTGAGCTCCAGCACACTCTGGTGTAAATGTGCTGACCACCTCAACGTCGCATTTTGAAATCGATGGATTGGTAGTGGTGGACCAGTTCCATTGCCAGCACGGTCGCCAGATCTGACACCTCTTGGCTATTTTCTGTGGAGTTGTATGCAGAGTGTGGTGCATGGCACTCCTGTAACGTTAGAGGAATACCTTATATCACTAGTCCACGGAGCGATTGGAAATCTTCAAAGACAACCGCATGTATTGGGTCATGTGCATGAGAGACACCATCACCGATATATGCTCTACAATGACGTAGGAAATGCTCTACAATGACGTAGGAAGTACTCAGTTCGAAACCCGTTTGTAATGTAGACAGCTGAACGTTGGGTTTGTTCACGTAATGTGAACCTACACCCATCTCACACTTTGATGCGCTACAGAGTACAAACCGTGCATTTCCGGACAGGGGTTCCTATTTGAAACCCGATCAGTTTGCCGTCTTGCACAACATACTAAGCGTTGTTTGTATTTTTGGTTTTTGGACACCCTGTATAGGGTGGAAGTGGAATAATCGGTCAGAGTTTAACAGCAAATTTCTGTTATTGTGAATAACAAGAAAGGCTAATACCAAAAGGCTGAGAAGTTTATAGTTTTCTAGAAGAAATATACTTATTCAAAAGATTTATCATCAGCTGGCTGAATCATGTTGATTAAAAGTTCTGAATTTATGGTTATATTTATACAGAGCTGTTTATTTTAGCGTGTTCCAATAGAATTAATACCTTTAGTAAGCTACATTGGAAAAATCCACAATTTTTGCCGCTTTTCACGGAATTTTCTGTTATTTTGCGCACAACGACAAAAGATCTGAATTCAATGCGTAGCCAACGTTACTTAAATGGTTTTTATAGAGCATTAGAATAGTTGATTGAGCCGCCAGTAGAAACAGATTACTCAATCAAGTTGTGTCACGTTGCCACACACTCTCACCTTTAAACGCGATTGTCTAGTTGACGGTGTATTTAATTTTACAAAATGTATTGTAACATTTTGTTAATTTACATCCACTCTCTCACCTCCTTCAGTATGATGGATTATTTCACTTCCAGCCTGTATAGGTTTGGGTGCATTGCAACACCTTAGCTAACTGACAGGTAAGTAGTAGAGAAAACAAAAATGCATTTGTGTTGAGACATTCATCTCCCAAAACAATAGTGAATAGCTTCTAAGTTACACTTTATATAACAGAAACGTAAGTTCTTCAGCATCTGACATTAAACACGCATGTCTTATTAACTCGTATTGCTTCAATGCATATCCAACATCCATTTCCTCTACTTATAATAATAATAACATTTTCTTCATCCGTTTAGCTAATTGAAATTACTCAGCTACATACAGAGTAATGCCTTCATTATCGGAAATGCGAGAGCTTAGTATGAGAATAGGATGTAGGAGTAAAGCTTAATGCATAATGTACAAATCCCTTAAGAGCTTGCAACAAGCCAGGGTGGATGCACAATAACAAAAAGTATAGTTATTGTTGCTTCGGTAATGCAATGCCGAAGTAAGAGAATGTCAATCTTCAAGTCGAAGCATATGATTAACATGCAAGTCACAAAATCATTTTAAATTAAGTTTCGTTAATTAAAACAATAGGACGATTATGTATATTGCGATAAAATAACAATTGAATGAATTCCATCTCTGTCACCAGTGTGCCAAATGCCAAAATTCAGTACAATTACTTTTCTCTCACTTTATTCTCCTCCAAAACGTTTGCATAAATACAGAGTTCTCTTTTTCTGACATTACACAGTCTTTAGACCTTCGTGATATTACAACTCACAACTGTTTTCTTCTCGTATCCCTAACTTACTCCTTTTTGTATTTCTTCACTTCCTCTGTCTCTCAAACAGATGTCTTTGACCATACAATCACTCAGCACTCATTAATTACCATTAAATACTTTCGTCCACAATACGCCGGTTCTCACGTACAAACACAGCTGACACACACACGCGCGCGCGTGCGTGCTAAAACTAAAAGCTGAACTAAAGGTGACTCCCACCGCCTCGCCTCCTTATGTAGCGGGATAAGGTAACGAGAACCTTTCCCGAACTTCTACAAATAAGTGGCCTCAGAGCGCTTCTCAAATGATCTAGAAAATCCTATTGTTCTGCCGCTCTGATTGTTCACAACAGTCGCGCGAGGCAGCCTGATCTTGAGCGCCTTACATACACGCACCGCCAGTGGGATGGGGCAGCCCAGTCACAACATAATGTATTACATGACGTGATAATGATGTTGGAGATAAAGTATTTAGTAAATTAATAAAACACCGAAACCATTTTAAGAGCACAAATTCATTTTCAACCTCCTGAACAATTCAAGAACCTATAACGGCATTCTCTCACCATTAATGTCAAATCTTAATGTCATAAGCTTATCTGATTTTGTGCATAAACCTTCATTCTATGAATACCTATTAATTCTATTTTAAACATGCTTTTGCTTCAGGTTCGTTTTGTGCTGTTCTTTACTACAGAAATACTGATTTTATTGTAATTAATATCAACATGCCAAATATTTTCCTACACAATTTAATTACCCACATATATTTGCTCTTTTACAGGTTTGTGTTTAAACCTTGAAGCACTAATATGTCCTTGGTTTTACTGATTTTTCAGAATTAAACGGAGGACGACACTGCCTCGCTCTACAACACTTCAACAGACAATTAAGGACCAGAAATAGCACTCCAGTTGTTTTCTCGTCACGTATGAAGAGATGCACAGAACGCTGAACTCCTCTCGCGATGTTGCGGACAACCGCGCATTGGACAGTATGTCCAATGATGAAATCTTTCTCAGAAGCCCAGAAACACGTTTGCGCCAGCCCACTATCCGGAACTCCGGTACCTATAGCTCGGCTGTAGCTAAACCGGTACCGCGTCAGGAAATCGCAACTCAAACTAGCGATATAAACGGGGCAACAGTTTCAGACAAAATTCTCGTAGCTAAGTCACATCCAAAGCGTTTAACACCAAACAAATATACTTGCCTCATACGCGATGACAGTGTCAGCAATAAAATAATAAGTAAGCGACACAGATTCGTGTTCCTGGCTCGAATTGGAATTTCCTTGGAACTTGCACTCACATTTTTAGTAGCAAGATTGTTGTAAACGCTCGCTACGAATATGCACTGCCATCTACATCCGCATCTCTTATTGTTACGATGAATGCTTCCTAGGGGCCGTTAATACAGTTCATAGTGCAAGGATTCAGGCCACTATCAAGAAATTCTGACAATGCCTTTTATATTTATACAGCACTTGCACTGCATGATTTAGAGAGCTTTTTACGAGAACTAAAAACTATTGTATGCATCACGCGCAAAAACCTTTTGGTGTGCTCATCTAGTATTTTGGTCTGAACTTCCCTAGTCCTAAATGCTCAATCCATCCGCTAAACCTATTTTGCATACTTCATAAGTAAATAGCTATTTCTTTAATGGATCGTATAGCTTATTACTTTATCCACTATGTACAGTAAAACAGAGGAAGTGGTGTATTCCACCCAAAAATTTGATGTCGAAATTTCATCGGAAATATGTTTTGAGAGCCCCAGAATCTAAAAAAAAAAATTTTAGAAGACGTTCTGTCTGTCTTTCTGTCTGTCTGTCCGTCCGTCCGTCCGTCTGTCTGTCTCTCTGTCTGTCTCTATGTGTCTGTCTGCCTGCCTGCTTGTCTGTATGTCTGTATGTCTGTCTGTCTGTGTCTGTATGTCTGTCTGTCTATTTATCTGTTTGTCTGTCGGTCCGTCGGTCCGGTCCGTCGGTCCGTCGGTCCGTCCGTCTGTCCGCCGGTCCGTCCATGTGAGTATGTCAGTCTGTGTACAGCTTATAACTCAAAAGCGAAAAGTCGGTTAAAAACCAACATTTCTATTTAAGTTTAATGTCTTCAAGAATGCGAGAAGAAGATTTTCAAGAAAATTCACCCACCCTAAGCTAACCTTTACATAGATTACTTTTCGAAAATGGCTCAAACAATTTTGATTAAAATGCCATATGTTTCAGATATTTTTATGCCAAATGACATGTATATTTTGAATTTTCTGGTCATAGCCTATGTAGCCGTATTTACTCTGGATGACTTTTGCATAACTTGTAAACCGTAAGAGATAGACCAAATCTTACTCTACAAAAAATGTAGATCTTGCTAAACATATAATTTACGTCCAAATACATATATATAATTTTTTTGTATGGCGAACCATTTCGGAGATATTCGTTGTTATTTGTGTGAGTTTTGGAGAACTTATACTTCTGTTAAATGGAACATAGTTATTCATTTTTTATGTTACCCGTGCAAAAAGAACGGAATTTGAAGGCTTTAAAAGATTTGACTATCGCTCAAAGTCTACTCTATTCCAATATTCTCCTTGTGCCTACAAGAAGATAAACAATAAGATGATTTCTGCAGATGTTTATCTCAATTAATACGAAGAAGATATAGGAATAAGAGTTTGTAAGAATAGTTAGTCCAAGAATAGAGAAAGTCATGCTAGTGCAACACATCATATTTTTCTGAGTATATTGCATCTTTCCTTAGGTTTCCCTGTTTTGCTCATTTACATTTACGATATATTTTTTCTTTGTGTTGCAGGAGGTAAGTTGAAGAGCGACGTGACTAGCATGGCAATACTTTTCTGACAGATGACGCCGTGTTCGCGCCACTTCACGACAAGCGAACAGAATACATCTTATCTTCAGGTAGGATATCGACGTACATTTCGTTTTCTGTGTGGTTGTTGCAGATAAACAGTGGCCTCTCATTCTCAGAAATAGACTAAACCATTTTATACCATTATACCACTATACACACGATGTTATTGTATTCAATATCGTACATAGCTGGCTCATTATGTCACGCTTATAATATCAATTACTTATTTCCAATAGCAATGGCATAATACTAGTATTCAGTGTTGCCATGACGGATAAAGAGGAGATTAAGCCATTTTCTCTACTGCGTATAGTAGGTAGGCGAAGTGTTTTATTCGACCAATATTTTAATGTCGAGATTTCACCGGAAATACATGTTTCGAGAGGCCCCTGAATCCAAAGAAGCAGCTTTAGAAAAAGGTCGCGCGCGCGCGTGTGTGTGTGTGTCAGTCTGTGGACAGCATAACTCCAGAACGAAAAGTCGATTAAAAACCAAAGCTGGTATTTAAGTTTCATATCTTTCAAGGATGCGTCGCGAAGATTTTTAAGAAAATTACTCCATCCTAAACTACCCTTAACATGGAAAGTTTTTCAAAAATTTTGATTTTCTCAAAAATGGCTCTAACGATTTTGATTAAAATGCCATATGTTATTACATTTTATGGCAAATTAAATGTATATTTTGAATTTTCTGACCATAGCATATGCAGTCCTGTTTATTCTTGATGACTTTTGCATAACTGGTAAGCCGTAAGAGATAGATCCGTGGTATTATTAAAAAAATTATCCAGCTGTTGCATAAGTTACTATTATGAACTCTTTGTTAACTAAAATGATCGATTTTGTTCAGTAACCTCCAGGAGTTTTAAATTCTTGGAACAAAAATTGCAGAAAATGATTAAGTCAGATATAGATTGATTGGCGGTAATCCAGTAAGCAACATGATTTAACACCTTCTTTTTGTGCAGTTAGAAATATCACTACAAAACATACACGAATTGTATTATTAGGCTATGAAGCGTGATATAAGAAACGAGTTGTGCAAGGGAGAGTCATCACTGCAAAAATGTTTTGCTACAAGATGACTGGAAGTTGTCACAATTAAGTAGAGCTTAAAATATAATGTACCATAAAACCGCACAATGAAGGGAAGTATAGTACTATACTTAAGGTATTAGTATTGTTAAAAATGTAAAGAATAACAAGGGTGGAGTAATATAAGTGAATCTTATATATTCCCCATTTAGAAAGTTCTTTAATATGCATTAATAGTGGTAAAATTAATTGTTATTCATTAAATTTGAAAATATTGATGCTAGTTGACTTCAAATTAGTGCTTTGTAGTTACTTCAAACCAAAATCTCAATAAAGCAAATTGCTTGAGAATAAATAAAGCATACTTAAGTTTGATTTATTATTGTTACCAAACATACAACTGACAGTAACACTAGAGACAGTAGTCACATAGACAGTAATTCTGAAAACCTTAAGGTAACGAACCCGAATGGGTAACAAATCTTAAGTCACATTGTTATGTAGCAACTCAAATCCAGAGTGCTTCAACAACAGCAGGGCTAGGAACTGCAGCAATGGCTCAGGTATGTGTCATCCCACTGTATTAGTTCTATTTGGAAACGCATTCCCTAACTGGTTATTGAATTTTATTATTTCTTAGTAATTTCTTCTCTAATAATATTTACATCATGGTTAGGTGCTAACTTTTAGTATTAGTATTGAAAGGTATTGCTTTATCAGCTTTAGACAACTAAGATTAATAAGTATTTTATCTTTATAAACTCTGCATAAGAGATTTCCATAGCTTTTAGAGCATTACTGTGAAAGTATAGAATTTCAACACATAATAGTTCACAAATTTTTATTTCTCTATTGCAAATAGTTTAGGTGCTATTGCTTATTTTATTGTTCATATGTCAATTATATAAAATGTCCAATACTCTAATTATTTAAGCTTTTATTTTTTATATTTTATTTTTTTCTTTGAGAGCCCAATATATATACTGGGTGTTTACACAGGGTGGAATGGGAGTCATTACATTTTAAACCAGTGATAGATCTCGGTATTTGGAACACATTTTGTGTCTTACGCTTATGTCTCTGACCATTTTCCACGGACATGTTTTAGTTTGTCCAAAACAAGAGACAATCTGGCAAAGCTGCAGATTGTGTGGGTGTCACGTTCACTAGGTCAGTACATAAACAAACATGTGTCACTATAATACTGCTATACTGCTTCCGCAGCCGTGTGGCTCGTGAGTGTAAGCATAAAGACATGCCATCCCGTGTCTGCTACGTCGCAATAAACAAGTACATCTGAATAATTCTCCAGTAATGTATACTGTAACCCAAACTCGCAATCTAAGGATATTGTTTATCATTTCTTTCAAGATGAAACTTAGATCGTTTTGTAGCTAATACTGCTGTAATTTAATAAACCAAGCCATCTCTCTGACTTGTAAACACAAACAAAAGTACATCTGTAGGCTTTTACAAATGTAGCAAATGATATTTTTAACGCGGCAGCAAAGAATTAGCAACGAACCCAATGGTTCACCGACTTTACAGGTAATTACGTCGCACTCTAACAAAAACACTCTCATTGTTGCGTATTTCCTCCACAACCAGATAAATGCGTTCTCTCAAAGATTCGAGGACAGTAGTTACTGTTTTGTAGATCCTGCTTTTCATATCGCCCCAGAAGAAAAAGTCCAGAGGATTCATACCAAGTGGAAGGGAAGTTATTACATTAATTTAAACCAGTGTTAGATCTCGGTATTGGGAACCCATTCTGTATCTTACGTTTTTGTCACACACCATTTCCTATGGAGATTGTTTTGTTGAAAACAAGCAGATTGTGAGGATTTCAGTTTCACTAGTTTAGTACATAAACAAACATACATCGCTACTGATACCACGCGTCTAATGAACGTCTCCTCCCATGTTTACTGTGCGAGTGTAGGCCAATCACAATTTTTAGGTGCCAAAACATTAAACCACCCTGCAAGCGACCGACCTGTTTACATTCATAAACCAGGTCAATTCCCTGACCAACCTCAATGCAACGTTGTCGAGTTACGTCATGTCGCTCAGAGTATTCCTTATCGTTTTTTACGTGATTAATTATTTCGAAACCCTATGTGATGTCCCATAATTACTACCGAAGCTATGTCAGAAATAAGTTACTCTGCGTATCTTACAAGTAATAAACTGTTATCTTCGTAAATTCTTGTGGAGTTTCGCATCCAATGTGGAACAAAGAACAATTATTTTTTCGAAATCGGCTGGTCAAAGAACAAAATGCCATTAGACCTTTTTGTTTGTAATGCTTCTAAGAAACACATATTAGAAGGAATGTAATGAGTTCAAATAAATCTTGTATGTGTGTGTGTGTGTGTGTGTGTGTGTGTGTGTGTGTGTGTATGTGTGTGTATGTATGTGTGTGTGTTTGTGTGTGTGTATGGGGAGCCACACTTGTGGTCTATGAGTATCGTTTGTTTACAATAAATCAAAAGCAATAATCAGCCAGTACCCCACAGATAAGCGTCCCTGAGTCGTTACTTGCAGGTAATCGTGGCCATGTACTTAAAGCTTGGAAGAAACGCGAGAAAGTAAAATTAGAATCACTCCAAAGGTGCCCCATTCATATTTGGAAAAAATAAAATGTCTAACCACCTCTACGCAGATTGAAGCCGTGACACGAGATTAAAATCGCCTTCTGCAGTATAATAGCAATGACAAAAAGCGAAATACCAAATGATCAATAGGCTCAAAGTTACCAACAAAGTGCAAAATGTTGAAATTTATACCAAAATGTCAGCATAGTATTGATTTAAAGTGGACTTTAAATACTGCAAACACTCTTTAATTTGTTCTCCCTACAAACAAAAAGTTCTACAAACTGTTGATAGCTATCTTGATAATTTTGCTTCATGCACTTTGTCTAATATTTTCTGAAATAATCCTGTATTTTATAACTGTATAATTAAATACTGATTTGTTTATGAATTCATTCTAACTGAAACAAATCTTCAATTCTAGCCACCTATGTTAATTATATACACAAGCACTCCCAAAGCAAATGAAAATATTTATGGGTAGGCACCAAAGCGTTGGACGTGATGGAAAATATTTGTAGAACTAAAATGCACCTGAGCAAATATATGGTGAAATATGCAAACGTATATTGCGGACAAACATTTGCGGTGGAGACAAACACAAAACAGGAAAACATTGTGAGCAGTATTTGCAGATTTATAACTTGTGTAAAGGTGTTGGTAATTCCACAGGAGGTCGCGGTTTACATTTGGCTGGCGTCTATCTCGCCACATAAGCTCCGTTGCCTCTACAAGATTATTACGCCAAGCCCATAAATAAATAGTCGGATGCTCACATGGAGGCAAAGGAAATACTTTGCATATGTAGTAAAGCCGTGTTTCTCTTCACCATTATATTCTCATCTCCTCTGTTGATCTAAAATGGCTCTGTTTTTCTGGATTACGTACGTATTCTTTATACGAGCTCAATTTTATTGTATCTTCCTACGCTAGAACACCACATGGTCCATGGTCTTCTAGTCCTGTGTTTAATGATTTAGTGCCACATATTTCATTTTTGCATCATTTGAAGATTGTTTATAGTGTTTAACGCCCGCTTTTACTACATATGGCACCGCAGGCGGTGACACTGATGGAATGAAGACGGATGTTGTTGTAGTGTTTAACGCCCGCTTTTACTACTACGGCACCGCAGGCGGTGACATTGATGATACATGGAATGAAGATGGAGCACCGGTGGAATGAGATGCCGGGGAAAACCGGAGAACCCGGAGGAAACCCGCCCCAGCACTGCTTCGCCCACCATGCGGTTGCCTGGGATCGAACCTGGGACGCTTTGGTGAGAAGGGAATGGTATAACCACTGGGCTTTGGCGCGGCCTAAATTGAAGATAACTATCTTTGTATTTATGGGTGAATGTGTGTGACAATACAGCATTTTAACCAATTGTTCTATCTTTAGACGTTGATCAATAATTATACTGTCACATCTTACACAGTAAATTCGAATCATACTGTAGTGGCTAGGATTTCTTTTCTTTATTATTTACTTATTTATTTATAGTTACTGTGTCACCCAGTCACCCCTTGCGTCTCCCCATCCACCTACAACCCGCGCGTAGGACATCCAT
>CM060962.1:231742021-231754521 GCA_030765045.1 Tenodera sinensis | reverse complement strand
ATTCCTGGTTAACGTATGATCGAAGCAGTACCTTCCATCCTGTATACGTACATGGGCTTGTTTTGAATTCTGGGGTTTCAAAACGTGTTTAAAACTAAACCCCGGCGCGACAGCCCATGAAGAGCCAAGGTCTACCGCCCAACCGCTGCGTCCCCCACCTCTGCCCATTACAGGCGTCATTGATGGGGTGCAGTACTGGAAAGTGGGACATGGTCAGCACCCCGAGCCCTCCCGCCAGTTATGTGCTCTTCTTGACCAGGGATCGCTACTTGTTCATCAAGTAGCTCCTCAATTGGTCCCCCCGGGACCTAACGAGGCTGAGTGCACCCCGTGTTCAAAACATATACTTTCTGTCATACATCGGAGTAGGATTTTTGGAATAAAGTGGAATACATTCTCTGCTTACTTATAATAAACAGAGGAAATATTGTACTATAATAAGCAGTACAGAAATTAAAACTTTTTACCTTCGATGAATGAATCAAGACATATAATTCTCGAATGTGCTTTCCTAAAACCTCAAACCGCTCTCAATACAATGTTATCAAGAAGTGAAAAGAAAACAACAGGTAAAGCTGTCTGTAGCCGCAGTTGTAAGATACAAGATACTGCTACCGCAATGTGACCTTTACACTCAATACTGGTGTTCATTTCCACAACTGTGAGACCTTCCCAGGATTTCTGTTACATTTTTATATTACCTACCTCTCTCTTTTCCTTCGCTATGGAGAAGGAAGAAAGAAGGTAGACACGTTAGCGCGAGAAATATTTCATATCTGATGCCGGGTCTATGTCGGACACAGGCGACTTAAGATTTGGAAGGGGAAAATGCTTTCGACCCTTTCCTTGTTACCTACAAAACTTTGGCTATTTCTTTCCTTGTATATACAGCTATATATTACGACACTGCATACGTGTGCTGGTGCTGCCATCTCGGCGTCGATATGAAGCTTCCGAGAGGATGTGACGCCCCTTCTCAAGAGTTCTCGAAAATCGTGCCGTCAACTGCCGGTCGACAGGCACGTACAGGAAAGAGATTAATCGTTGTCCAGAAGCGAGATATGAGATTTGGATATTTTTACTACTAAAATGTTACCTAGCAAATGGTGACTATGGATGTTACTTCATGTGACCTTCACCACAAATTTCAGCGGAAAAAATTAAAAAGGATGTATATTATTATGCTAATTTTGCAAATGAGGTTTTAAAAACTAATTATACATTATACATATACATAGAAGATCATGGATCTTTAAAAAAAAAAACATTTCTTTTTTACTTTCTCTACTGGTAAGTAGGGGAAGTATTGTATTCCACCCAAAATTCGATGTCGAGATTTCACCGGAAATATATGTTTCGAGGCCCCCTGAAGCCGAAAAAAAGCATTTCTAAAAAAAGATCCGTGTGTGTGTGTCTGTGTGTCAGTCTGTGGACAGCATAACTCAAAAACGGAGTCGGTTAAAAACCAAAGTTGGTATTAATCTTTCAAGAATGCGACACGAAGATTTTGTAGAAAATAGCCCCACCCTAAACTACCCTTTACATGGAAGATTTTTCGAAAATTTTGATTTTCTTGAAAATGGCTCTATCGATTTTGATTAAAATGTCATATGTTTGAGATATTTGTATGACAAATGAAATGTATATTTTGAATTTTCTGACTATAGTCCCTGTAGTCGTATTTACTCTGGACGACTTTTGCATAACTGCTAAACCGTTAGAGATAGACCAAATCATACTATACACAAATGTAGATCTTGCTAAAATACGCAATTTATGTCTCAATAAATTTTCTTGTAGGGTGAACCATTTCGGAGATATTCCTTGTTATGTGTGTGCGTTTCGGAAAACTTAGAACTTTCGTGAAATGGATCATCGTTGTTCATTTTTTTATATGTTAAGTGTGCAAAGACAACAGAATATCAAAGCTTTAAAAGATTTGACTATCGCGCAAAGCCTACTATATTCTAACATTCCCCTTGCACCTACAAGATAATAAGCAATAAGATAAGTTGTACAAATGTTTTACTTAACTAACACGAAGAAGATAGAGGAATAAGAGTTTGTGAGAATGGTTATTACAAGAGTAGAGAAAGTCATGTGAGTGCAATACATCAGATCTTTTACTTTATCATGTATAGAGTTGTGTTCGACCAAAAATGTTGAGGTCGAGATTTCACCGGAAATATGTTTTGAGGCCCCCTGAATAAAAAAAAAAGCATTTTTAGAAACGGTCTTGTGTGTGTCTCTGTGTGTCTGCCTCTGAACATAATAATAATGATGATGATGATGATAATAATAATAATAATAATAATAATAATAATAATAATAATAATAATAATAATAATAATAATAATAATAATAATAATAATAATAATAATTATAATTATGAAAACATAATAATGCTAATAAACACACTAATAAAATAATAACAAAGATAATTATTATAATGATAATAAGGGAAATAAAAGTATTAATATGATACTAACAATAGCAATAATAACAATAACTAGTAATAAAAAATACAATAACATTCATAAGAAACGATGAAATGTTTATCTTTGGTTTTCTAGAAATAGCTTGTGAGGTCATTTCCATGCTCAATGACTATTAAACCATAGGGGCTGGACAAAACAAACTAAACCAAAATGAGATCTCGTTTAAGTCCACAATTTATTTCAATTAACATTTTGGTGGCATTAACCATTTTCCATATATTCTTTATTATTGATTTGAAGTTTCAAATGCTTCTTTTCTTCTCAAGGGGAAAATCGCTATTTTTTTCTCGTAGTCGTGTAAAGAACATGTAATTTCAAAGCTACTGCATAGCGATCCCCCTTTAAAAATCTATCAGTTTAGGTAGTCTATTCTTCTTATATCTACCTCGTATTGCGAAACATGTAAATATGTAATACAATGTATTTCTATTATCGAGAGGTACAATACAGTGAGCTTTGTAAGAATAGTCCGGATATGAGTGAGTAGGGAAAGTCATATGAATGCAGTACCTACATCAGACTTTTTTGCAGGTAGTTTTAAATACAGCGGAGAATTAGGTGTCGCATCGATTTGGAAAAGCGAAATTTCATCGAAGTTGACAATGGAGCGAGATGCTCTAATGTGATTTTTGGTTAACGCAGAAAAAATAGAATTTTTGTGAGATGCCAACAGATAGGAGTTTGCAAGCCAGGGGCGGTTTACCAGAAGGTGTTTAATTTAAAGTACGGCAGCGATAATTGGGGGTGGAGGGTGGAGCGGAGGAGCAGGAGGAGAGTCTCTTAACTTAATGAAGTTAGGGAGCAGATTTATCACGTGACTCGGCTGCTTCTTCCTTTGGAAGTATTTCGCCTTGCGCGGCACTTAATTATCGGGCCAAGTGGAATAGTGATAGATTCGGCTGCCTGCCTGGCACAGAGGATTTTACAGTTCATCGCCCAAGAATCAGAAGGCAAATTAAGGCAAAGAAAAATATGATTGGAAATTCTCGACAGTCGAGAAATCTCTTATTAGGACATCAATGGTAGAGGATGATTTATCGGCAGCTGAACTTCAGAAATGTGGTTGAGTGCAAATGACAAATCCAACGAAATGAATGATTTAACTTAAAAGTTGGGTTAATGATTAATGCTATTAACTTTCAAATGTCTGGAACAGCCACAAGTACAGCGAACTGCTTTCTAAGTAAAACAGCTGTTGCTGCTGCTGATGGTGTTGGTGGTGGTGGTAGCGGTGGTAGTGGCTGTGGTAGTTTCGGTGGTGGTGGTGATGGTGGTGATGGTGGTAGTGGCGGTGGTGGTGATGATAGCGGTAGTGCTGATGGTATTGGTGGTGGTGATGGTGGTACTGGCGGTGGTGTTGGTGGTGGTGGCGGTGCTGCTGATGGTGTTGGTGGTGGTGGTGATAGCGGTAGTGATGATGGTATTGGTGGTGGTGGTGGTGGTGATGGTGGTGATGATGGTGATGGTGGTAGTGGTGGCGGTGTTGGTGGTGGTGGCGGTGCTGCTGATGGTATTGGTGGTGATGGTGGTGGTGGTGTTGGTGGTGGTGGCGGTGCTGCTGATGGTGTTGGTGGTTGTGTTGGTGGTTGTGGCGGTGCTGCTGATGGTGGTGGTGATGGTGGTGGTGTTGGTGGTGGCGATGGTGGTGATGGTGTTGGTGGTGGTGGCAGTGCTGCTGATGGTGGTGGTGTTAGTGGTGGTGTTGGCGGTGGTGGTGGTGATGGTAGCGGTGCTGCTGATGGTATTGGTGGTGGTGTTAGCGGCGGTGGTGGTGGTGATGGTGGTGGTAGTGTTGGTGGTGGTGGTGCTGCTGATTATGTTGTTGGTGGTGTTGGTCGTGGTGGTGGTGATGGTGGTGGTGATGGTGCTGCTGATGGTGGTGGTGATGGTGGTGGTGGTGGTGGCGGCGGCGGTGGTGGTGGTGGTGGTGATGGCGGTAGCGATGTTTTGGTGGTGGTGATGGTGATGGTGGTGGTGATGGTGATGGTGGTGGTGGTGGTGGTGGCAGCAGCGGCGGCGGTGGTGGTGGTGGTGGTGGGGTTGGTGGTGGAGGAGAAGGCCAAATGAACTATTGTAATATATGACTATTTGCTAATAAAATCCAATGGTTACACGCATGGAAATACGGGCATCAAAACTGACTTTTAGGTATCGCAGATGCTTGTTTTAACGATACACATAGCTTAAATTTGGGCAACATTTTCAAAAATGTTTAAAATCAGTTCTATGTCCGAAAAAGTTTTCAACCTTTAGCTTCAATTATATGCTATGGCTTTTTGAATCACAGCCTCTAAATAGGGCCGCGCCGTAGCCAAGTGCTTAGACCATTCGCTTCTCACTAAAGTGGCCCGGGTTCGATCCCAGGGAACCACATGTAGGATTCGTGTTGGCCGAAGCGGCGCTGGGGCGGGTTTTCTCCGGGTGCTCCGGTTTCCCCCGCCATCTCATTCCACCGGTGCTCCATCTTCATTTCATATATCATCAGTGTTACCGCCGTATACACTAAAAGCGGGTGTTAAACACTACAAAACAAACAAACAGCTTTTAAAGCTCTAACGCCTGACCAAGAGCACACACTGTCTAATTATCTGCATTTGCTTCCAAGCCTGTTTTCGTACACCTTTGCACATTGAAGTTATTCTATAGGGCAGCGCTATGGCCGAATGCTTAGACTGTTCGCCTATCACCAAGGCAACCCAGGTTCGATTCAAGGGACCCGCATGTGGTATTCATGGTGGGCGAAGCGGCGTTTGGACGGATTTTCTCCGAGTTCTCCGGTTTCCCCCGCCATTCGTTCCACCAACTGCTCCGTCATCATCTTTCCATTCATCCATTTCGTCTGCATTTCATATTGTCCTCTTCCTCACTCTCATTGCTGGTGGTTGGCTGACCACCCGTTTCCAGGTCTTCACTCTATCTGGTGCGTAGACAGGCATCACAGTCTTGTAAGTCCTAGGAGCCGTTCTTCATACGAGGAGGGTAACCAGAAGAAGAAGAAATTGTTTGACGTGATGCAATTTAAACTAATGTTGTTCAAATGATCAGCCTAAACTCATAAGGAATGAACTTTAAACCTGGAATATTATGTTTCCTACACTTTTTAAATTGCTAAGATGGGACATAATTCGACAACTAAGTATAAGTGTTACACTGAAGCAACTAGAAGAGAGAGAACATTTTATTTTTTGCTAGGTTTGTGTATGAGTATTTAAACAATGGGGCTCTTTTTATTTTTCAAAATTACAATTTCTGTATCGTGTGCAGCATCTGATTAATTAGTGCCCAAATAGAAGTAAGACGAATTTTTCTGTAAAAGACTATTAAAGAAGTGTTCTGCTGGAGCAGGAAGTGACAAAAGTTCGAATTTAGATAAGAACTGTAAAATATAGAAATTTCACCGGTACCCTTAATTACAATATTAGGTCATAGTGTTGGTCACAAAAAGTGGCTCATAATAATTTTAGAGAATTTTATCTCATATTTTGCTTGGTATGAGAATGGCAAAACCAGAGATAGGTGGCTACCACGACACTATTTACATGGCAGCGGGGATGTGACTGATTCTACAGGAAGGAAGTGAAATGATCCACCAGACTTTAACAGCGAACTTGTCATGTGAATAACAAGAAAGTCTAATACCAAAATGTTGAAAAGTTTATAGTTTTCTAAAATAAAATATTTTCATCAAAAAAGTTTATCATCACCTGGCTGTTGCCTTTTTGTTGCAATATATTGTGGGTTTTTTAAATTTAATTTACACAAAAACCTTTGAATACGCTAAAGGAAAAAGTTGTCACTTATTAAATGTTCTATGAATATACTCATAAATCAAGAGCCTTCAATCAATAATAATTCAGCCAGGTAATGATAATTTTTTTATAAAAATATTTTTTCTAGAAAACTATTAACTTTTCAACATTGTGGTATTAGACTTTCTTGTTATTCACAACATGATAAATTCGCTGTTAAAGTCTGACGGATCATTTCACTTCCACCCTGTATTTCTTTTATATTATCGTGGCTAACCATCTTCACACGAATGATACTGTAATTTACACTCCTTCCTTCGGAAGGTCACTGTTTCGGGCTATCTTGATTAATGAATAATACTCTGGTTACTGTTTATGTTATATATGTTCAGTATCGTTGAAATAAGCTGGATATTTTTAGGAAGTACAATTATAGTAGATAAAGAATTAGCGCAATCAGCTGACCTCATGTAAGGTTGGTGAGAGTGATCCAGAAAACAGAACATAGCAGTATTAATAAACAAACATTTAAATATCAATCCATATTCCCATTAACAATATGTAAAACAATAACAAAACATACATGGACCTGTGCGCAATGGTTATAATCTTAGGAAATGCAACGATTTGGACACATTTAGAACCAAACGGGTAGCAGTGTTACAGGAAATTAATGTACTGCGGTATTTACATAAAACTAAGAATTCGTCTATTCAGCAGAAACTGAATTCAAGAGAAAGCATCAGATATCTTTGGTCCATAAACGTAGAGTCAGAGGGCAGCCTATTCCATAAAAATGGGAGCTTCCTAAATGCGAAGAATGTTCGTGACCACCTGTGAGTAAAGAGGTTTGATGTCTGGTGTAATCATCCACAAGAAGGAAAAACTGTTGTCATATTTAAACACTATACCCCAGCAAACAGATGGGTATGAAGTTATATACATCTGTCGTGGAGTGAATGGCGGGATTGTTTGAAAATTGTGGGGAATGTTGCTCCTGTACAGCTGTGGCGGGCAAATCTTAGGACAACTGCCCTCGGCGTTGCTACATGTTGAAACTCTTGGGACATTTCTGGGTTCGCATGGCGAAACTGCGAAACATCATACATCATACACTGAAGTCAATTATTGTAAATGTACTTAAATATTCTACAGATAGTACCTTCGAAAAAGTGCATGGTCTCTCTACTAGTGACAATACAAGGCCAAGGTGACGGCAGACTTCTCTTTCAGGGTGGGGCCGCATGTTGGGACTGCGCAGTCAAACAATATTATTTGATTATTCTGCTTTCAAAAGCTGTAAAAGCTATAGTATTTTTTGCGAATAACTATATTAATTTTGTGCTGAAAAAATTATTCATTTGATTACATAATTATACTACAGGTTTTCTATTTTCAATCGCTGTCAGTGAGAATTCCCATGGACTTCAACCGTAAAACTGTGTACAGAAATAAAAATCGTACAACTATCGTTGAAACGCATAACTACTATTGACGACAATAAATTAAACACCAGCAGTAAGCTTGTTGGCATAAATAAATAAATAATAATTACCATCTAAAGGTTACTTAAACCCGGGACATAAAGTACTTACAATAATTGTAAGTCGCCCTTGAGGCATTTATCTCTGATGTGAGATTCCCTTGTGGTTAACCGGGAAAAAGTACGAATCAGCTGGGGAGTTTAATGTCGTATTGGAAAGTTGGCCATGGTAGCTTAATGGTTAGAGCAGCCATTCGATACGCGGAAGATCCGTGGTTCAAATCCCGGCTATGGCATTGAATTTTTCAGTTTCTGATTCAACCTCTTAAATAAATTAAAAATGTATAACTATCAGTAGGGAACTATTGGTGACGGGAATAATTAATAAAGGTATATACGAGATAATGAACTCTTTATTTACATTAAAAATATTAATAACGTCACTGGGAGCTCATTTGCAATACAGCCGCTATGAAACAATCGAGTATCTCTTTTGCACCAGTATCCTTAGGAAACATTGTCCTTTGCATCAAAAATTAAAACAATAGTCTATTAGCCAGTAATTGATTGCATATTAAATTTATTAGTTTCCAAGGGGGGCCGCGGCCCCCCTCATCCCCCCCCCCCCTTCTCGACACCCATGTACAAGGCGTATTGACATCATCTTTTTCGAAGAAACCATAATATCTGGTTTTATAATTGACCCTATAGTGCATTTTGAATCAAGCGAGTCAGAGTCGGACGAAGTGCACACATAAAAGCAGGACATTTATCACCTATTACTGTGAGAAGTTCCATCTGAAGGAACTGAAAATGATTGGACTTATGGTGGGAGCCAAAGGGAATGCCACAGCATTCATGAACAATGTATTCTGCAAACCTTATTTACTTTCTTCTGTTGTTACTGACATCACTTTGGCTTCTCTCAGAGGCTTAGTGGCTATTTTAAGAAACCATCTTTATGAAACATGATACTGCGTAATTATACGTACAACCACGGAAAAAATGATTGGGCGCATTAGGAGAGCAGAATATCCCACGTCGTGTTACAACGCGGTTTACACGAGTGATATTTCCAACATGCAGCTGAGTTTATTGATACTCTCTGTTCCATATGTTATCGTCTGTTGGACACACAAATACGGTGTATCTTGAATCACCACTGGCATTTGTATACATACTCGAAGGCACAAACTTCCCCATTCGTTTCAGTTTAAACTCGTGGAAAATATACGTTGCATTAAATGCCATACTTCATAGGAATTCGTCGTTTACACCTTGAATATACAAAGTCTAGCTTTAAGCTGTGCTTCTATATACAGGATGGAAGGTACTGCTTCGGCCAGAATAATCTGGCTAATATATGCAGGTGTAAGAAACATAAAATGCTAAGTTTCATGTCGGTAGGTTTAATAGTTTTGTAGAAATTTAAGTTTTTCGGTAGTGTAAATGGCAATGCTGTGCTGTCTTTGCACACACCAACGACCTGTGTTGAATCCGAGAAGCGTGTGGTTCCAAGCCAGTACTGCCTCAGAGGTAAACAAAACACCTGACTGGCGTGTGCCTCACGGTCAACAGTTGTAAACAAAACATACGACCGGCGTGTGCAAAGCACCGCACTAAGACATCAACGGAGAAACGCGAAACGGCAAGAATCGATGTCATGTCTGAAAGGTGTGAATATAACTGAAATGACGCGTTCGTTCAAGTAACAATGTAGATGCAGTTTTCCATAGTTAAGAAGCCGGAATCGATCAAAACCACGTATTTTAGGGTACAACAATGCTGACAAAGGGATACAGATGTTCGTAACAGTGGACATTCTTCTTCTTCTTCTTCTTCTTCTTCTTCTTCTTCTTCTTCATTATGATTATTATCCGTCATGAGCTAAAACAATAGTAATTGCCTTTAATACACAAGTAAATAAAACTCTTCCCCTTCATTTTTCTAAAACAATTGTGCTCTTCTGGATATTATCTGGCTGAACGAAAACTAATGATCTCGTCGTAAATTGCAACTGTCCTCACGAAGGCGCCTAAATAAGAAGACAAGCAAAATGAAATTTTTCTCTACAAGTAAACATGACAGTGATACTATCCTTAAAAGGCGGTATAGATCATATGGAGTTTCTCTAGACATATGACAAACCAAATTCGTATCTAATACGGGATTAAAGCACAGTTAATGTTCTCTAAAAGATAATGCTACTTATTTAACATAGGACGCAAATACCAGTCAACATTTTGAAATAAATTCCATAAGCCTGTCTAAATTAATTTATAAGCAGTTTACAATAAGAGGTACTGAAAATATGCCGATTATGTGGAGTTTGTTTAGGTTTTATTATTACTTAATTAAAGTTCTTAATATTGAGTCGTATTTTAGTTCACAAAAGACGTTGATTTTATGTTGTTTTTGTTCGGTGTTTGTTTGTTTGTTTGTTTTTTTGTTTTTTTTGTTTTTTTTTTTCCCCCAAAGGGGGAAAACAGAAGTAGAGCTGAAGATAACGAGTGGCTTATCTCGCCAGGTAAGGGATGTGGAGGAGTCGAAACTTCTGGCTTTATTTACGTGATCTCATTTTTATGTTTTTAATTTCATTTTGTATGTCTTATTTTGTATCTATCTGTTTATTTATTTTAATTCCTAAGGGGAACTGCCCCCTGAAATTAGTAGTACCATATCTAGTACTCCCTTGATCTGAGCGGGATCACGATCCTAAGCTGAATTCTTTCGTATTGCAGCAAGCTTTACCTTAACCCTTCCGCTGACCCCTACACCGTGAAGTGATACCTCCCCCAACCCCCAGCAGGCAACCGAATTTGTTGTGAGAACACGCGACAAACACGCTTGGACTGACCCAAGATGTTGCCATATTTCGCGTAGAAACTAAACTTTGGGTGACACTTTAATATTAAATTGTGGCTAAATTCATTCGAATTAAGATAAAAATACATTACAGCGTTGATCACACAATGTTTGCGCGACAGTTAGTCAAATAATAAACCATTTATATCCATTCGTCAAGGAGCTAGACGGCTCCAAATGTTTTAGGCAATTTTTTTTTTCGGCGAAACGGTTCTTTATTGACAAAAATGGTATTGTACATATTTTTTACACTCATCATATAGAATCCCTGGTCAACCTATGGCCGAAGAAGTTCCTGCCACCCTGTATGTAAACGTAAGCTTTAAATTGCTATTCGAATTGCGCGCTCTCTGTACATAGGAATGTCCTCCACGAAAGAACTTTCCCTTTCCCATTTTGCATCGCAGCAAACGTCGCTAATACTTCTTCATTTTCGGCATTCACTCAACTTCGTCGGTCAACTTCGGGTAATTTCATCTCCAAGTGCTTGTATTGTCACTTCCTCCCGTTTTCCAAACTGTCAATTCACTAAGTTTCAATGTCACTTAATAATCCAGTTGAACTTTCGCCGAGAGTTCGCTTGGCGTACTCTGGCACTTCACTAATGTGAACTACTTCACTGGTCAGTAACTTTACTTGCTTCCGCAATGTAGCGGTGTAACGAAACACGCCTGAGGTAGAGTCTTCTTCCGGACGCAGGCGAGTTGAACACAAGACGTTTCCAATCTCGTGCAGTGACGGCACTCACCACACTTCACCACAGACGTCACCAACTGACTCAGAGAACAGTGCTTCTCGGCGCAATCCTAATTCACTCACTCGCTCGCTCGCTCCGGGAAACTCACCACGTACTCACTCCCTCGCTTCATGAGAGCCCTCATTCATACAGTGGTAGGAACTTTCCAGAACGTTCGGCATGTGGAAAGACCCAGAAGGTTCTAGTTCTCTGGCGACAGCGCCTATTGTGTTTACGCTGGGCGTGAGCGCGCCTTATCTTGTTTACCATACCGGCTGCCCGGTGCTGACCTCCCGATACCCTTATGCAATAGCCACTGTGTCACAGTATTCATTATTTAAATTTAATTAAAACTAAAGTGTGTCTTGATGAGCGGAAGGAACAGCCCTCTTTGTAGGGGTTAGTACACAGATGTTTGATTGGAAACATTAAGGTAGCAGCCCTACCACCAATCTTACCCTGCGCATCACTCGTAACGAGGCCAGGGGACATTTTCATTACTGGGAATCTTACAAGGAAATGTCGGCAGACCAAGAATACAGTCTGTGCCCCAGCCCATGTTCCCTAGCAGAAATGCAAACCAGTCAGTACATCAACAAATAATTCTATATACACTGTGATAACTAAAGCTGGACTCATGCTTCTGATTGCGCTTACATTACCTGCAACAAGAAGCACAAGTTTGGCTGTGTACATAGAATTATTTATTGATGTACTGACTCATTGCATTTCTGCCAGGGACCATGAGCTGGCGAACGGACTGTAAGATGGTTGGACGATGTCGCCTTTGAAGATGGAACAGCTCAACAGGCATAATCCTGCAGATGATGATAAAACTAAAGTTATTACACATATTAATTAATTTGTGTCACATTTCCAAATTCCTTTTTCCAGTTAATTCTTTTAATAAGCCTCCTTTAGGCAACTTATAATAGGTTTTTAACTCTGAGTCCTACTTATAGTAAATGTAGGAAATTAAATTCTCCTATGCCTACCTTAAGCACTTTGTATATGATATGCTGATACCTTGTATGTTTCGAGAACCGAGTGATATTGAGCTGGTCCGTACTCCACTCGGCTTAGGCTAATAGACTGCGACTCATGTTTTCGTAATGCCTCGATGTTTGGGCGTATAAAACACATTAATAATGAAATGTATAACAGCGAAG
>CM060962.1:231669521-231739521 GCA_030765045.1 Tenodera sinensis | reverse complement strand
TCTTCAATGGTCTTCCCGGGCTGCTTCTTCCTTTTGGGTTGTAGAATAGGGCAACATTTGGAATTCGGTTGGTATCCTTCCATCGTAAGTGTTTTAAACATTTTTTACTCTATATTTATGAATGATACAGTTTAGTTCTTCAACCTTTAGTTCATGTCGGATATCCTGATTGTATTTTCTATGGATTTTACACATCTAGCAGTTGATCTTAAAAATTTCATCTTCGACGACTGCATTCTGGTGTGGTATTCTTTATTATTGTCCAGCAGTAAGTCAAAGTAGGTATTATCTTGGATTTGTAGAGATTTACTATGGAATCTTTGTGAAATGTTGTTAGCGTATCCAAGGGACATTGCAATTATTCACAAGCTCCAAAGCTATTTCGAAAAACGATACGAAAGCTACACGAAAAACAAGTTTTTAACTAAGCATTTTCATTATAGACATGAGAACAGTAGCAAGTAACACCATAAGCTTTTATGTGATGCTCCCCTGGTGAAACCAATTGTGGGTAAGAGAATTTCGATCCAATCCAAAATGAAACCATATGCTAATAATACTTAACATTTGCAACCGCTGTTGATTATGCTCATGGTGGCCAATAAATACAATGTCCTATCGGTTAAATGTGTTTACCAAAACAGGGCTATGAATGAATCGTTAAGGTTCATTACACAAGTAATATTGAGAAGACCCAGTAATAGTTGGGTTAAACGTGCTTGAATGTTAGAAACTACGAGTCAGAATGAAAGGGAGAGTTCTCGAGAAGGAACTGTGGTTCAGAGAAGAACCAGAACATTGTAAATGTAATAATGTTAATGGTTTCAAACTTGGATCAAAGTTTGAGAGAAAGAAACTCTCTGAAACTTACTTGGCGGATATGAGATGATGGAAGTAATACGCTGAGACTGCGGGTGCGTGTGTACGTCTAGTACAAGAGCTAGAGAAAGTTAAGAATGTGAGTGAGGGAAAGGAGAATAAATAATATTCTATGTAAGTCATCCCAGATTTCTGTTTCATATTTACTTTGTCTTATGAACTCTTTACATTATAAATCTCTCTATTCATAAAGGATAACACTTATGTTGAATTCTTCACAATTTATTTGTTGTAAAATTGGCGGTTACGATACAAAAATGAATTAATAAGCACTTTAAAACATACTATTTTTTGTGGGTTCTGAAAGCTAAGGTTAGGTACGAGCCAGTTAGTCTATATACAGGGTGAGTCTTCTCATCTTGCATCCATCCGGACAATCCGGATATTAATCCCTGTGATAATTTCTTATGGGGACATTTCAAGCAAACAGTATACCGCAACAAACCACGTAATCCAATGAACCTGTGAGTGACTGTCACATTTTTCTAGGAAATAACAGAAGACTTGTGTGGTAGGATGAACGAAAACATCACAGTTTGTCTTGTAGAGGAGGTACGTCAATAAGGTGGACATATTGAACATGTACTGCAAGCTCGCTGAGCATACACATTCTGAAGATTAATTTAGAAAACCTGATGTGTTACACTCACATGACTTTTCCTACTCTTGTCCTAGCCATGCTTACAAACTCTTATATCTATATCTTCATGTTAATACAGATATACATTCGCAGAAATTATATTATTAGTTATTACCTTGTAGATGCAAGGGGAATATGGAAATACAGTAGGCTGTGAGCGATAGTCAAATCTTTTAAAGCTTTGAGATCTCGTTCTCTTTGCAAGCTTAACATATAAAAAAATCTTATGTTTTGCACTCACATGACTTTCTCTACTCTTGTACTAGCCATTCTTACAAACTCTTATTCCTATATCTTCTTCGAGTTAGTTAAGATAAACATTTGTACAAATTATCTTATTGATTATTTCCTTGTAGTTGCAAGGGGAATGTTAGAATACAGTAGGCTTTGTGCGATAGTGAAATCTTTTACAGCTTTGAGATTCTGTTCTCTTTGCACACTTAACATATAAAAAAATTAACAACGATAATACATTTTACGAAAGTTTTAAGTTTTCCGAAACTCACACGCATACCAAGGAATATTTCCGAAATGGTTAACCCTACAAGAAAATTTATTTGAACATAAATCCTGAATTTTAGCAATATCTACATTTTTTGTATAGTATGACTTGGCCCATCTCTAAGGGTTTACCAGTTATGCAAAAGTCGTCCAGAGTAAATAAGAATACACGGGCTATAGCCAGAAAATTCAAGATGTACATTTCATTTGGCATAAAAATATCTCCAAAATATGACATTTTAATCAAAATCGTTAGAGCCATTTTCAATAAAATCTAAACTGTCGAAACATTTTCCACGTAAAGGGTAGTTTAAGGTGAGGCTATTTTCTTCAAAATCTTCGTGTCGCATCTTTGAAAGACATTAAACTTAGCAACTTTGTTTCTAACCGACTTTTCGTTTTTGAGTTATGCTGTCGACAGACTGACACACACACACACACACACACACACACACACACACACACACACACACACACACACACACACAAGTACCTTTTTCTAAAAATGCTTTTTGGATTCAGGGGGTCTCAAAACATATATTTCCGGTGAAATCTCGATATCGAATTTTTGGGTGCAATACAATACTTCCCCTACTTACCAGTAGAGAAAGTAAAAAAAAAACATTGACATATTTTGTTTATTAAAAGTTGTATAAACAATTTTGAATGTGTGGCATTTCGTGCACCACCCATAGTATACGTAGAAGAGAAAGTAAAAAAGCATTTTAGGAAAAGTACTCTGTGTGTGTGCTTGTGCGTGCGCGTGTGTGTGTGTGTTTCTATCTGCGCGCACGTGTGCTCGTGCGTCTGCTTTTGAACAGCATACTTAAAAAAAACCGAAAATTCCGTTAAAAACCGAACTTGGTATTTAAACTTAGCTCGTTCCAAGAATGGATAAGAAGAATTTTAAGAACACTTCCCCACCCAAATTAGTCTTTACATAGAATATTTTTCGAAAATGTTGACTTTTTTTAAAAAACTTGTCTAACGATTTTGATTAAAATGACACACGTGTAAGATATTTTCAAGACAAATCAAATGCATGTCTTTACTTTTCTGGGAATAGTCTAGTTCTCTGCTTTCTGGATCATAGGTAGTTTTTAGATAACTGGAATTAAAACTAGAGCTTTTCACACGTCACACGAATTAAAAAATTGTACTTAATTACAGCAGTGTGATAGTTCTTTGCCACTCCATCCTTATCAACTTTGGTTTCAAATCCAATCACATGACAGTCACGGTCTGAATTTGCACTTTTCTTAATACATTGTCTGTGTTAACTTTTGCCTTTCATTGCGTCTTTTTATATCATTAGTTTCCCATAACGGTCGCATTCTCTATTCCCAACTCAAATCTCCATGCGTTGGCTAGCTAATTTGTTCCTTGTATTATCAGGTTTGTATTTTCTTTGATCTGAAGCGTTACTGTTCTATCTCTGACCTGAATAATCGATAAAAGGGTAGCAGACACGAATATCCATAAGTCGGAGGACATTCTGGTAGCTGCTAGAAGAGTAACATTAGAATTGCTTCAAAAAATCCATAAAACAGTATGATATAATATATAATCGCTTCATTGATTGGTGCGAGGTAAGCACTACTGACGGGTCAACAAAACGTCAATTCCTACATTCTCGCTACACATGTCTGTAGAGTTCACTTTATGTGGCATTTTTCTTATCTGCATATAGGCCTGGACCGAATCACTACGTATGAATGATATAGATTTAGCGATAGCTTCAGCTTAGCACTTCTGCGTCTATAGACAACATACACTTTGCATAATTATTATTACAGAAACAGCTGTTTTAAGCATAAAATCACCGTTATTTTAAGCGTACATAAGTTTATTTTTTCCTAGAAAGGCGAAACAGTGTTAATCTGTATATTAGGAGTGGAATGTGGACTAAAAATAAAGGTAGCAGAATATTTTAAAAGTTGTAGCATAGTTGCTCAAATTTTACCAGATACTAAAACCCAAAAGTCAAAAGCACACAAAAATTCTCCTTGATAAAACAGTTCAGCGAAAGCAGAGTACGATTTGGTGCAACTTCCTTTTCCAATAATGCAGTTTGAAAAGATTATAATCTTCGACATTTATCCCTTCCGATAAAAATCGGAAATGCTCTCAAAAAAAGCTTCCAAAATGTATCCTATGACATTCATATTCAAGAAAACAGGATTGGAAGTGGGTAATAAAAACACGGAATCCCCTAAACACCCATCCACTTTTAAAGTTTTTGAAAATATTGTCCCTCCGGCTCGAAAATAATAGTCGTATATGTGTAGACTGTTAATTTTTTAAATTTAGTATCATACTTCTAATACACGACTCAAAATAAATTATGGGTTACCTAACATCTCTCTAAATTTACGACTTAATATATAGCGTTCCACTCTTAGAAGACAGTATGGAGTTAAATGGGACATCTCTGTCTCTATCTAGCGCATACAAGTTGCCATTAGCCGCGTCCTTTTCTAACCTCGCGCTGTTGCCAGATTCCTAATAGCATGGTATAAATTTCAGATTTGAACACATTATCCTATGCAGAATTTTTTTCTCTATCAGGTTATATCCTTTTCAGAGTCATTATACATTTTTATAGGTCCAAATTTCTTCAGAAAACGTTTTTTTTTTTTTTTTTTTCAATAGAAGTCCGATATTTGCTGTTTCTATACTCATCACGCACTAACTAACAAACTAACTGCTAGAATGCATCTATATTTTTTCTTAGCTAGAGTAAACTATAGTGCTACTACCTGCCCACTTTGAATTCTCTATGTTTCCCCAGTTAAGTGTTATAACTTTTTAAATAAAATGCTTTCGGAAAATTTTATATCTGTGCGCTGCAAAAGTTACGCAGTGTGAAACTTTTTTGTTATTGAGTTTACTCAGGGAACCAGCGAGAACCAATGTTGAGGAAGGTTGGAGAAAGTTTTTAAAATAAACCAAAAGGCAGTAACCTCTTTCTTTTATCCAGTAAGGCAAACAAAAGGTATTCATCTATTCAGCGTCAGGCCTGACACAGAAGATAGTATAAGGAGCAGCACTAACATTAGTTCGAAAGAAACCGTGTGTGTAACTGTGAGCTGTTATTGCGTTATTTAATATTTTTGTAAATATTTGTAGTTATGGAGGGGGAAGCTAGGAAGAGACGATATGTTGGTAAATTAAGAAGTAAGGAACGCCAAATAATTATTAATGTGTTGGATTATTTTGAAGCAAAATGCGTGTAAGGCAGTAAAAGAAACAGCTAAGGCTATCGGGTGTTCAGAAGCAGTAGTGTGTATGATTAAAAAGGAACTAATGAAAGGACCTCTAAGAACGCCATCGAAAAAGAAAGCAAAAAGGGCGGGACTACACAAAACGCTAGGTTAACGCAATATGATTGAATAGTGCAAGGTGGAGTGCGGCGAATTGTTTATTCTTTACAGTTTGCAAATATTCCACCCACGCTGAATATACTTTTGTCACGATTCAACAGTGATGAGTCCCTACCAAATTTCTCAAGGGCCACTCTTAGTCGGTTCTTACATGATTTGGGGTTCGAATATGAAAGAAGGGGTAACAAGTGCATATTAATAGAAAGAGACGATACCATCAGATGGCGACATAAATATGTAAAAGACGTAAAAAGGTTTAGGGACCAGGGGAAATCAATTGTTTATACAGACGAGTCATTTGTAAATTTAGGTCATACAGTGACAAAGACGTGCAGGGATACCAAAGTTAAAAGTGCCCATCTCGTCAAGCAGCAATTGAAGGACTAACAGGACTCGGCCACCTCGGAGTCGCTCGCGGAGAAAGATTCTCAACTAGTACATGTTGCAACACTGCGCTCCATTTAACGTGTAATGTCTTCTAAGGGTGGAATGCGCTTTAGAAATCTACACTGTGACTCATGTGGTCAAAACATTGTACAATAATACTACAGAACGCTGCAAAACTCAGAAGTCATCAGATATATTCATTAGATACCATTTCTAGTGATAGGATTCAGAAAGAGCTTACTTCTTCCAGCTCAACAGTTGGCAGTTCACTTAAAATAGATCTAATGGGGATTAGTCTCCACTAGATTTATCAGCCAACTTAACTGATGTTTATACTCACACATGTCCACGCATAGGTCCCATAGTTCTTCACTGGAGCAGCTGGCAGCGAGAGCTGAAGAGCGAGATTAGAGACGGCGCCAAAAGGTGACGCAGATCATTCGCATCAAAAATGGGCCCCACCCATAATATTATTTTACTGTTATTTTGCAAATTCTAGGTCTGCCTAGAAAATTGTATTCCACACTTGTTAAGTGATTTTATTTTACTCGTAGGATTGCTACACTCGTCCTTCGACCTCGTTTCGCAGACATTTCCAAACCGTACTTATAACACTTGAATCACAAATAGGCAGGAGTGGGTAAACATATCAATAGCATGCATAACATAAATATGCATAGTTGAGCATATACACATTAAAAGAGCAAGTTAAATATGCATTACAATAACGGATAAATAATAAACAGTTATTTATTGTCTCCAAATGCCACAGATTCTTTTAGGCTTAGTTTTAATGTTATCAGAACTCATTAAATATGTGTTTAAACTGCACATGATAAGACAGAGTAAAACTGAAGACTTACCCGAGAAAGTCGTTTCAATGAATTCGTAAATGACAGCCAATTTTCGCCCAAGCAGAATAAATGCTGAAATGACGTTATCTCTAGCAGTTTTATATCTAGATTTATTGCTCCTTTCCTGTGACAGCTCTTTTGTTTTGTTGGCAGTACCGCAGTTATCGGATGGAATGGCTTGTAAAACTGCAGAACTATAAAATACTATTTGCTGAGCAATCACGACATGACCGAGAATAAAACCGCTCGTCATGGTCTCTGTGTGTATCCCAGGGGCATTAGTGAGCAGTAAATAGGCTGTAAAACTGTCCAGGGAACAAGAAACACACACATCCAAATAGAGGTGTTGGTTTTTAAATCTCAATTGTAAATGTGTGTGTGTGTGTGTGTGTGTGTGTGTGTGTGTGTGTGTTTACATTTGCATCGCCAGAATAAGCAATACATAGCTTCATCTTATTGGTTTCTCTACCAGGAGCTAAGTAGGTAGAGGAAGTATTGCATTCCACCCCAAAATAGTGGAGATTTCACATGTGACCTCCTCCATACAACGCAGGTATCACTCTCACTTGCTCTATTACATTTAATAAACACATAGATGAAGTACTTTATCCCACTCAAATATTCGTTGTCAATATTTGACCGGAAATGCACATTTTGAAGACCTCGAACGCCCCTGTCCCAAGAACATTTTTAGAAAAGGTTCCGTATGTGTCTGTGTATCAGTCTACGTCTGTCTGTCTGTGTCTGTCTGTGTCTGTCTGTGAGGTTATGAACAGCATAACTCAAAAAACGAAAAGTGGGTTAAAAAGCAAAGTGGGTATTTAACTTTAGCATCTTTTAAGGATGCGGCAAGAAGGTTTCCAAGAAAACTCCTCCATTATAAGCTAACCTTTTTGTGGAAATTTGTTAAAAAAATTTTATTTTCTCAAAAATTGTTCTAATGATTTTGATTAAAGTGCCATATATTGAAGATATTTTTATGACAAATGAAATGTATATTTTGAATTCTTTGGCTATGGCCCATGCAGTCCTGTTTACCATTGATGACTTTTGCATAACCGTAAGAGATTGACCAAATCTTACTGTACAAAAAGTGTAGACATCGTTAAGTTACACAAGCTATGTCTAAATGCATATTTTTGTGGAGTGAACCATTTCGGAGCTATTACTTGTTTATTTGTGTGTTTTGCGATACTTATACTTTTCTGAAATGGAAGATCGTTATTCATCTTTTTATCGCTTGACCGTGTAAAGAGAACGAAATTTCGAAACCTTTATATGGTCACGAGCTTTAAAAGATTTTACTATCGCTTAGTCTACTGTATTCCCCTTGCGCCTTTAAAAAAATTAGTAAATTTCTGCAAATGTTTGTCTCGACTAAAATAAATAGGATAGAGGAATAAGAGTTCGTAAGAATAGTTAGTACTAGAAAACAGAAACTCATGTGAGTGCAACACATCAGATTTTCTTTTCTTTGATGATGCTATGCACAAAGTAGGAATTTCATAGCCAGCATATTTTTAGTTGCTCTACTAGTAAGTAGAGGAAGTATTGTATTCCACCCAAAAATTTGATGCCGAGATTTCATCGGAAAGATGTTCTAAGGCCCCTTGAATCCAAAAAAGCATTTTTAGAAAAAGGTCCATGTATATGTGTGTCTGTGGACAGCATAACTCAAAAGTGAAATGTCGGTGAAGAACCAAAGTAGATATTTAAGTTCAATGTCTTTCAAGGATACGACACGAAGATTTTGAAGACAATTGCTTCACCCTGAACCTCCCTTCACCTGGAAAATTTTTCGAAAATTTTGAGCTTCTTGAACATGGTTCTAACGATTTTGATTAAAATCACACATGTCTAAGGTATTTTTAGGACAAATGAGATATATGTTTTGAATTTTCTGGCTATAGTCTATGTAGTCCTATTTACTCTGGATGACCTTTGAAAAACTCGTAAACCGTAAGAGATAGACAAAACCTTATTATACAAAAATATAGGTCTCGCTAAACAGACAATTTATGTCCAAATAAATATTTATCGAGTGAACCATTTCGGAGATATTCCTTGTTATTTGTCTCAGTTTCGGAAATTTCTCGTCAAATGCAGCAGCGTTGTTCATCTTTTTATATATTAACCGTGGAAAGAGAACGGAGTCTCAAAGCTTTAAGAGATTTGACTATCGCTCAAAGCCTACTGCATTCCCACATTCCCCTTGCACCTACAAGGAAATATGCAGTAAGATAATTTCTGCAAATGTTTATCTCAACTAACACGAAGAAGATATAGGAATAAGAGTTCATAAGAATGGTTTGTACAAGAGTAGAGAAAGTGAGTGCAACACATCAGATTTTTACTTTCCCTACTGCTAAGTAGAGAAAGTATTGCGTTCCACCCAAAAATTTGATATCGAGATTTCACTTGAAATATATGTTTTGAGACCCCCTCAACCCAACATTTTTAGAAAAAAGTCCGTGTGTCTGTCTTTCTGTCAGTCTGCGGACAGCATAACTCAAAAACGAAAAGTCGGTTAGAAACCAAAGTTTGTCTTTCAAGGATGCGACACGGAAGATTTTGAAGAAAATAGCCCCACCCTAAACTACCCTTTACATGGAAGATTTTACGAAAGTTTTGATTTTCTTGAAAATGACTCTAACGATTTTGAATAAAATGCCGTATGTTTAAGATATTTGTATGATAAATGAAATGTATATTTTAAATTTTTGGGCTATAGCCTATGTAGTCCTGTTAACTCTGGATGAATTTTAAATAACTCGTAAACCGTAAGATATAGACATAATCTTACTGTACAAAAATGTGGATCTCGCTAAAACACACAACTTATGTCCAAATTTTGAACATATTTCTTTTTATTTGTGTTAGTTCCGGGAAACTTTGAAGTGCAACATCGTTGTTCATTTGTTTTACATGTTAAGCGTGCAAAGAGAACGGAATCTTAAAGTTTGAAAGATTTAGCTATCGCTGAAAGCCTACGGTATTCTAATATTCCCCTTTCATCTACAAGGAAATAAGCAATAAGATAATTTGTACATATGTTTATCTCAACTAACACGAAGAAGATACAGGAATAAGAGTTTGTAAGAATGTTTAGTACAAGAATAGAGAAACTCGTGTGAGTGCAACGCATCAGATTTTTAAAGATATGAGCTACCAGTTCATCTTCCTTTTACCTGCAGAGAGAGAGAGAGAGAGAGAGAGAGAGAGAGAGAGAGAGAGAGAGAGAGAGAGAGAGAGAGAGAGAGAGTGTGTGTGTATGAATATAATTAAACTATTTTTAAATGTGTGTCTCTATTAACATGAAGTAGACAAGAAGCTTTAGTCAGAATAGCATCGAAATGGGTAAGTACACTCCATTAGGTGCGGGAAAGTTACATCTTTGAAACCATGGTGAATTGTTTTATGAGACAGTTCAAAGGCAAATTAAAAACATGAACATTTCAAATATGCATAATATCTAATTGCATTGCAGATTTTAGTGTCGTCTTCTGTGATGAATGGCTGGGGACTCTGATGAGTGCAAATCAGTCCAAAAGCAACATGATTCGTAAGTTTGACAAACGCCATGACCACTAGTTTATAGATACGTACCGATAAGTTGTATCATATTATCTAGTTGATCTTTTTCAACATCAATAAAATCGAATAAAATCGGTAGATTCTACAGGATGGACGTGAAATGATCCGCCAGAGTTTAACAGCGAATTTCTCATATTGTGAATAACAAGAAAGTCTATTGCCAAAATGTTGAAAAGTTTATAGTTTTCTAGAAAAAAATATTTTTTAAAAAAGATTTATCATCGCCTGGCTGAAAAATTATTCATTGAGGGTTCTTGGTTTATGGCTATATTCATATAAAATTGAATAAACAACAACGTTTTCCTTTGACGTATTTCAATAGATTCAACGGCTTTTGTGTAAATTAAATTTAAAAAACCCACAATTTATTACAACAAAAAGACAACAAATACAATAATGGATTACATATATAGATATACACCATTCAAAGGTGTCTCTGTTAATAACCATACTGCTATCCACCATTCAAAGGTTCACCTGTATATAACGACACTGCTACCCACGAATCAAAAGTTCTGCATGTAGGAATCAATACTTTGCCGTCTGCGCATATTCAAACAGCTGAAAGCGAAACTATCGATTCTGGTATGTTTAGTTTCGAATAACTAGTTCGAGTTTAGAAAAACTAAACATGTCGGACACGAGTGATAGATTAGATAACCTTGATAAAACCTTAAAACAGCCTTGCGTTGGATAACAAAGGAGCAATGTAATGCTATGGACACTAGGATGGTAAATGTCGCACACAACTTGGAAGACATGTAGGAGACTTAATTGTACTATACGTAAATGGTGTGCACAAAGGCTTACTAAAGAATGCAATGCCGGTTACCGTTTTTGGGGCCACGTGCTTGTACTTTTGTATAACGTACTTGCAGAATTATAATTTTCCTTGGGAACACAAGGAATATTCCCAATTCAGTCGCAGTATAACAGAATAAGAAAAGATGATTATAAAAACAATGTAAAATGCTACATAAGCTTCAGCAAAATGTATCGAGCTGGCCATGAGTGACTCGCAATATAGCCAACATTAGTTTCAAATATGTTAATAAGAATTAGAAATAGTTATCTAAGGAATAAAAGTGTGTCTACAACTCGACTTCTCATTTATACTCTTAGTTACTACTACCTGGCAAAGTGACCAGGCGTATGGTTGTCGAGCGCTGTGATCGCTTGTTATCTTGTTTACTAGAACAGCGGAATACTAGTAACTTGGTGTACAGTCAGTAATGCAACACAAATGGGTGATCTCTCGCGCCTGCCGATGTGCGGGACGTTGATGTCATGAAGACATGATTGCATCTGAAAAGAGGGTATATGCATTGTCTCGCCGTGTATATGCGATAAGCTCGCGTAAATAGCTCGGCAGTTTCACATTATTTCTGATACGCATCATGGGTTTGTCATCTAGTACCTAGAAAAATGACCGGGCGTGTTGGCCTTGGTTCTCGAGCGGTGCGATCCTTTGTTATCTTGTTTACTAGAACAGCAAAATGCTAGTAACTTGGTGTACAGTCAGTAATACAACACAAACGGATGATCTCTCGATATAAGAGACGTTGCTGTCCTGAAGATATAATTGCATCTGAACAGAATGTACATACACTGTCTCGCCGTGTATGTGTGATAAGCTCGCGTAAAGGACTCGCCAGTTTCACATTCCTTCCGATACGACTCATGCCTTTGTCACCTCGTATATACTTTATTTCGAGATATATTCCGAGTTAGTACAATCGGTTCTCAATGTCTTGTTGCCGATGATGTTGTTGTCCATCATCAAAATAATTCAAAAACACACAGAGGGAGAATGTAGATTTATCAAGCCAACCACACAAAAGAAAAGGAAACACAGTGATAGCGCTAGGGAGGAGCACATGCGAAACACACCTAACACACGCAGGAGCAGCAGCAAACACACGTCCACCTAAAATTTTTCTTTTAAATAATGAAGAATTAATTAGATATCTTCCATCCCTGCTGCTAACTAAAAATTAAACAGCAGCCATCTAGTGCAAAATACCAACAACGTTGCAAGATAGAGGTATTCATGGAACCAAAATTAAATTTCAACTTTAAGGTGAAGAGTTAATTTTAAACAGAAATGATAGACGAAAGATTGAGTCTGCAGAAATGAGAGTCTTGCTCCTCCAGCTTTATATTTCCTCGTAGACAATAATTAGACTATAATTAAATTATTTTACTCTTCCGAAATTCACATAAAACGAACGAAACAGCAGTATATACGAAATTTTCTAAGCTATCCATTTTAAAGGCGATAGACACACTGCATTTTATCGGTAGATAGCATAATTTCGTTTGGAAACAAGAAAAGCTAGAGCTATCTCTTGCGACAAAGAAAGTATCGTATTGTTCATTTTTACTTTCTCTATTGCTTACCTATACTGGAGAAGTATTGCATTCTACTGCAAACTTCGATACCAAGGTTTCACTAAGAATGTGCGTTTGAGGGCCCCTAATTGAGTAAAACACTTTTAGAAAAAGGACCATATGTCTGTGAGCAACATAACTCAAAAACAATTCTTCGGTTAAATACTAGCTTGCTTCAACAGTGCACTAATATTTTCGAGTAAATTCCGTCAATTTAAACTATTCTTTATCTGGAAAACTTTCGTATACTGATTTTCTCGAAAATGAAGCTAAGAATTTTTATTAAAACAACGTGCATATTAGTTTATTTGCATGACAAAACTTATATCCTGAGTTTCCTGGAAATGAAGCCATCTTCATTCTGAAAGAATGTTTCATCACTTCCAAACTGTAAAAAATGGACCGAAATTATTGTACAAAAGATGTTTATATTACATCACACAATTTATGCCACATGAACATTTGCGGCCTTAACCATTTCGAGATATTCCTTATTATAGAATTGAATTGTTGAATACTTTATAATTTTTAACTGAAAAATCGCTGTTCGTATTTTGCTCGTGGTGATGCAAAGAGAGAGAAATTTTAGTCATCATAGAACGACCAGCTCTTTTAAAATTTGACTGTCACTTAAGCCTTCTGTATTCCGTTGTTCCCCTTGTACATGTAAGGAAACATGTAACAAAACCATTTCTACAAATGTTTATTTAAATTAGTATGATGTAAATAGAAAATATGCTTTTGTAAGAGTAGTTTGTTCAATAATGAAAATAAAAGTTCATGTGAATGTAACAGATCAGATCTTACTTCCTCTGCTACTTACAGTAAGCAGAAGTATTTCTACCCAAAAACTCAATCCAGAGATTTCATCATAAATACATTTTTCTTAGATTTCTTGGACCCCTCCTCCCCCAAAAAAGCATTTTCGTGAGGCGAGTGGCATTTTCATAATATTATTGTAACACCTGAAATTCAACACGGAATTTCTAAGCAATGTGCTATTTATTGACGAAGCCGTGTAGCACTGTGAACCGACATTATGCACTTCTGGAGTATAAATAACCCACACTGCTACCTACCAGCTTAGTAGTGTTCACTGAACCTTTTGTCGTTAATATACATATCCGATAGGCCTAAGAACGACTAACTACACTTGACACAGCACAGCTACAAAGCAAACTATCGCTTAAGAAATGGAGCGGTGTTTGCAGGATTCATAATATAGGAAGGAGCGTTAATTCCATATTTTTCTAAGAAGCCATGGAATATAAGACGCAAAATAAAGTAGTAACCGACAGGGTAAGATGAGTTACGTATGAAATGTAAAGTAAGCTACAATTGGATGACGTTTCACTTCAGTTTGCCACTGATTTTCCTTATATTTTCAAATTGCTCGCACCAATTGATTACTGAACCGCTACCCGCAATCCAGTTTTTGTACGTGCGGAAAATACGTGCATAAGTAGCTATGTAAAATGTCCGATGCCTTACTATCTCACAACTTATCGCTTATTTTCATATATATATATTCTGTAAAGAAATTTGTTTCTATCTATTTCGTCTTATTCAACCGAAGCGTTTCCAGAAATGATTTCAAATCATATTTTGTAGTAAAACATATCATCATGAAGGAGACTGATATACCAGTCAATTATTTTTATTATATAATCGTTGCATGAACTCGGGATAAATAAAGAACTGCTTGAAAATGTACTGCTAAAACCATTTCAAAATTCAAACGAACAGCGAATATCGCGAAATTGCCTGTATGAAAGAGCGATTATTTTCATAAATTGAATATTCTAGCAAGCAATTTTTTGCGCAAATTATATTTTATTTCTCATGCGTTCCCTGTTATACAAAATTACCATTCAGCTCAATTAGGATGAAAATTTCAACAGGCTATTCCCAGAAAACCAAACGTACATAACAATACATTTCCTTGCTATGTTAATATTTAAAATTTTTTAAGAAAGAGAAATATAATAGCAATCCCGTAAGAGGTAGCAATTAGCTGAGGAATTTCCTTGAAAACCTCATCCTTAAATGCTATCAAATATAGAATGTTAATTTATCTGACTTTCCGTCTTTTGAGCCATGCTGTTGCAAGCAAACAAAAGCCTATCGTTCTCCCTGCTTTAAGCAAATCGAGATAAAGGTTTGTATATTTTTACTTTCTCTACAATGTATAGTAAGTAGGATAAGTATTGTATTCGACTAAAAAATTCGATGTCGTGATTTCACTGGAAATATATGTTTTGAGACCCCTTGAATCCAAAAAGAGCATTTTTAGAAAATGGTCCATGCACTGTATGTGTGTGTGTGTGTGTGTGTGTGTGTGTGTGTGTGTGTGTGTGTGTGTGTGTGTGTGTGTGTGTGTGTGTGTGTGTGTGTGTGTGTGTGTGTGTGTGTGTGTGTGTGTCAACAGCAAAACTTAAGAAAGAAAATTTGGTTAAAAGCCAAAGTTGACATTTAAGTTTAATATCTTCCAGGGATGCGACACCAAAACTGAAGAAAATTCCTTCACCCTAAGCTACGCTTTACATCAAGAATTTTTCAAAAGTTTTGATTTTCTCAAAAGTGGCTCTAAAGATTTTTATTGAAATGCCGTATGCTTGAGATACTTTTAAATAAAATGCATATTTCGATTTTCCTCGTTAAAGCCAAATGTTTTCCTGTTTACTCTTGATAGCTTATACATAACTAGTAAACCGTAAGAGATAGACCAAATCTTCATTCACAAAATATGTAGATCTCGTTAAAGCACATAAGTTATGTCCAAGTGCATTTTTTTGTGGAGTGAACCATTTCGGAGATATTCCCTGTTATATGAGTGAGTTCTGCAATTTTCTCAAATGGAAGGTCGTAATCCCCTTTTTATCTACTGTGTTCTCATGTTCCCAGGAATAAGGGTTTTAAGAATAGTTAGTACAAGATTATTAGAAAGTCATGTGAGTACAACACATCAGATTTTTTATTACACATTTTGGTGTAAGTACAAGTGTGATAGACCATGTGAAGCGATGGTCAAGTCTTTAAGCAGCGGTTCGCAATATGCTGACTTTGAAATTCCATACTCTTTGTATGTCAACTTGTAAAGCAGAGGAATGGTACCTTGGCACTTAAGAAATGTAGAAGTGTTGGAAAGCACAAACTCACAGCAACGAATACCTGGTCGTACAGAAAAAATTGTGTTTAGCCAGGTCTACAGCTTTTTTGTGGAGAAGCATTCCGTTTTGTTTCATATGGTTTACTAGTAACTCAAATTTACATAGAAATAGTTCAAAATGAAGATATATTTACATCCTATGAGAAAAACGTCTAAATATAAATTTTATTGGTCTTTAAATGAAAATTTTAGGTTTATTTTTGAACAAGAACATATCATGAACATATATGAAAAAATTTTTTTTGGAGAAGATGAAATTTTGCGAAAAATCTTCCTTCTTAAACTGTATCTAAGTAAAGTTGAAATTCGGTGCCTGTCTGACTTTTGACCGATACGCATACGTGTGCTTTTCTTTCCTTATTTCTTCCTTTAGGGGACCTTCAAACACTCATTTGCGTTTGACATAGAGCTTTTATGTAAAATATAATGTTTTCTTTACCATATATATATATATATATATATATATATATATATATAAGAAGCAGGAAAATGCAAAAGTTATGAGTCGGGAAACAATCATAAAGGCAATCTCTTATTTTGCAGTAACATTAAAGAGTGTTTTGAGGCGTATTAAACAGTGCGGTTAGTTTCCTCAAAGTGAGGTATAGAAAATATGCTTCTAATTATACCAAGAGCACTTACCTACCTTAAAAGCAAGGACTAACTGAAGTGCTGAAGTAAATGGCTCTTAAAGAACCTTACATGTTACTTAGGAAAATTTTCAAAACCTTATCATAGTCATAAGAAAAACTATAAGGCTACTTTGCGAGAGATTTAGAGGCGTGCACAGCAGATGCAGTTAAGAGTATTAGGCGGTAGTGGGATAGCAGTAATAGCTACCCTCGGGCTGTGCTCTCTTTATGAAGCAAAGACTGATGCTTTGAGAGCGGTGCGTATAAGGTTAATGACGAGGAGGAAAACCAGCCTTCCCGTTAGCGATGAAATCGACAAGAGGATGTTTCAGTTAAGGGTAACACGGTTGATGAAGAAAACGGGTGCCGTGGTCCCTACAGGCTAAGTTACACAGCGTTAACCCATTCCAATTCCTTTCTTCCCCCGCGTCACGTGACAGAAACAAAAGACAGTTGATGAAACGCTAACAGAATGCATCGCTGCTTCATTACGGTTCGGTACATCGGGAGTAATGATGGAAACAGCCTGCATCAAAACTCTCAAACACACCGGATTTATGCTCAACGAGAGTTATACATAATGTTAATATTTATTTTCTGTAAATGTTAATACCCTATGTGGCACATTGCTCAGCAAATAATATTTGTTAAAAAAGCAAGAAAAACAATTTTGAATTTTTTTTATTACTGTACATATTTTAGTGCAGGAAAAGAAGTCTAGTAACATTTTAAAGGGTGATCTCCGCTGCACAATACCTATTATTCTCACCCTGAAACTAAGCCTAGATTGTAGGAAAACACTCCAAAAATGTATAACAATGATTTGGCGAACCAATGCATCTATCGACTTGAAGTTAAAGATACGCACAAAATTAAGGACACGTATGTGCATAACTTGCTGGGCAAGCAAGATTTATGTAATAATGTGTTGAAACATTCACCTTAAAACATTTTTTGCCCATGCTGCCGCAAATCTAACGCATCTGAAATGTGAGGTTGTACAGAAAGCGAATTGAGTAAAATGCAAGGGTACCATGATTATTTAACGAGGTCTTCATAGCCTCCTCTCTCATTACCCCTCTCCAATGACAGCAGTATTCATGCTACTGGCTGGACATAGTTATAAGTAGGGCTCGGAATTTTAGGTGCTAAAAACTTGGAAAATATTTATTTTTTGTGTGCTAAAATGTCAAAAATATGTGCCGAAAAGTAAAAAATATGTGCTAAAACATATAAAATATTTTTAGATCTGAATGGCCGAAATAATATAAATGTAGGTGATACTCACCAGACATTCTTGGAAGGGATCATCAAGTACTGCAGAGTTACAGTATACTACCACATGCTTCTTCTAATGTTCCATCCCGGAAGATTCACGCTTGTCACGAAGAAGTGTCTCAAATTTCGAAAATGATCGTTCCACATCTCAAGAAATAAATCTAACATAATTAATTATAACATGGAATGTCACTCACACCCACAACAATGCCTTCATGTTGCCCATCCAACATATTTGAAACTTTACAGACTATGTTAATCCCACTATTATTTTCAAACACTTCCTGCTCTTTATCTACTCGTACTACCTATAGTAAGTAGAAGAAAGTATTCCACCCAAAAATTCGATGTCGAGATTTCGCCGGAAATGTTTTGAGGCCCCAAAAGAAGCATTTTAAGCGTGTGTGTGTGTGTGTGTGTGTGTGTGTGTGTGTGTGTGTGTGTGTGTGTGTGTGTGTGTGTGTGTGTGTGTGTGTGTGTGTGTGTCTTTGTGGGCAGCATAGCTAAAAAAGAACACTCTGTTAAAAACCAAAGTTTGTATTTACATGAAAAATTTTTCGAAAACTTTCATTTTCTTGAAGATTCAAACGATTTTGATTAAAATGATATGTTTAAGTTATTTTTATGACAAATGAAATGCATATTTTGAATTTTCTGGCTATAGCCCATGTAGCCTTAGTAGACAACCCATCCTCTTCTGGACATTACCCACACATTCCAGTTTTTCAATTCTTACATTTTTTCCATATGTCTGTAGTGCTACAGCTTCATCATGCGCTTTAGTATCAGCATCTCCTAAGTAATTAGTATAGCGCACTTTATAGTACTTTTGAGATCACTGAAATAATTCTTTAACTCCTGTAACTTCCATTCTTCCTCTAGTGCTACTATAATTAGCTATACGAAATTGTGTGCAGCCACTCCCATATTTTAATAATTAACCTACTTCTAGGATACATATCGAGGTAACTTGAGCGACATAGTGAATTTCATATAAGACAATTCAAAAATTGAATTTTTACCGAAACCACATTCTCTACCCGCTTAAGTAATATTAATCATTTTTAACCACCTAACGCTTCAACCTTTTGTAAACGAATAGGTGAATACTTTCAGGCAAATTATGTTATAGTTTTCTAACAAGTATACTTAATTTAAGTTAATGTTCGTTTAGGATTGCCCTTGCATTTTAATTAGGAAGTTCATATAGAGAAACCAATGAATTTTTATACTACTCACTATAACAACAATAAAAATAATAACAATAATGATAAATAATAATAATAATAATAATAATAATAATAATAATAATAATAATAATAATAATAATAATAATAATAATAATAATAATAATAATAATAATAATAATAATAATAATAATAATAATAATAATAATAATAATAATAATAATCATAATAATAATAATAATCATAATCATAATCATAATCATAATCATAATCATAACAGCAGCAACAACAATAACACTAATAATAGGCTTTAAATAGTATAGAACGTATAAGAAGTTCCCTAGGATCCTGTATTAACTGTACTTTTGGACTTTGTGTCATTTACCGACATTATTTAAAAATTCGGTTGGTAAGTTTGTACGATAAATTATATCTTCTCAAAGATTTGATAAGTATTAAAGCACCCTAAATTGCGTATGTTACACTTTAAAATAAATGAAGGAAAGAGAAAAGAAGCATAAGAAAGAGACAAAGAGAACACAAAAAGCCTTCATTTCATTTCTGAGTAAAATAACAATACAGGAGCTTCCTAAAATAAATATTGGAAAATGAATTATAAATCTATTTGCACAGAGATTCTTCACTCTTTTCTTTAAGCAAGTTTAGGTGAAATTGCATTTGGTTTCTTCCAAGTTTTTCTTATACTACCTCCCAAGTTTTGAATTTACAGGCAGGAGGGCTCGCTAATGGTAATGACAAAAAGAGTAACTTTCTGTTTCATCCATCTTATGAGATTTCCCGAAGTGGAAGAATTCCATAAAATTCCCATCTCAGCGACTCATCTCTGGAGGCAAGTCTCCTTTACATTTGCTTTTTGTGATAGTATTTCTCGTGCAGGAATAAGCCTTCCTTTTTCTCAAAATGAAGGTATAATAAAGCACAAGCGAGCGACAGAAACAGTGCAGCAACTGCTAGAAAATCCGTACCACTTGCTGCGAGGTCGTTATATTCTTCTGTATGTAGGCTTTAATACATTTGGAAAGGCGCTGTACTTCAGGCGAAACGTTTGTACATACGAATTAAGAAACAAAGGACTGCGAAGGGGGTAATATATCAATAGCCGGTTCTCGTTGCCACTCTTAATTAGGCGCTTTGCTGTGACGTTCCTCGGTGTGGGGGCTGCAGGATCGAGTTGCGCTTAGGGTATGACTACACTTAATGATTTAGACTTAAGCCAGTTCTCACTTCTCACTGGCCGTTTCCCAAACATCTCCGTCATCGCTCTCATAGGTATACATTCCTTGTCCATTCTTTGAACATGTCCAACCCATTGTAGTTTTTTAAATTTCACAAAAGTTGATCATCTGGTTCCTTGAAAAGGTCTTAGATTTCCTTGTTATACCTCACTCTCCATCTTCCATTCTCTTTTGGTGGTCCATATATATGCTTCTTAGAATCTTTCTTTCGAAATTATTAATTAGATTCTCAAAAATCTTCGCCGTAGTCCAGGTCTCACCTCCATATACCGCTATTCCACGTATACAAGTTTCATATAGTCTTATTTTAACTTTCCTAAAGGCGGCTTTGGATTTGAGGATTAGAAATAGTCCATAATATGTCTTATTTGTTCTATATATTGTTTCGGATTTCTCGTAATTCCAAATTATTAGTAATCATTTCACCTAGGTGTGAAAATGTCTTCACGGGTTCAGAAGTGTTTTTACCTGTGTTTATCTATTAATCCCTGCTGAAACTTGTAAGTTACTGCGTCAAGAGTAGTTTTTGACTCACTGACCCAAAGACCTGCTTCTCTTGCTGCTTGTTCTAATCGAAAGGAAGTCTGTTTTAAGCCTTGTGGGTTTCTGGCCATGATGTTAACATCATCGGCACATGCTGCTATCTGTATTGACTTATATATAAGGGTTCCTTCGGTATTTATGTTTAATGTCCTGATTACATGCTCTAAAACTATGTTGAATAGGAGTGGGGCCAGCCAATCGCCTTGTTTCACTCCTTTGTTATCTGGGAAAGGTGGTGTAATTTCTGTGTTTATTTTAACTGGGAGACTGAGCCTTCCATTGTTATTTTCGTTAATCTTATTAACTTTTTGGGAATACCAAAGGGCAGCATAACTTCCAATAACTTTTCCCTGTTAACTTTATTATGTGCCTGTTTGAAATTGATGAATAGTTGATGTACATCGATTTTATATTTCCAAAATTCCTCTAAAATCAACTTAATCTGCATAAATAGCAATATGAATTCTTGACAACAGATCAATTACACAATCATAGATTTTTATAGCATGTGGAAGGCTTTGGCGAAATTAAATCTACAAAAGGGTAACAACATGCTTAGGTATATTTACAGCTTTCTATAAGATTCCAGAGAACAAGTAAGAGCTAACGGCATACTCTCCAAGAAGGTTTATAGCTCTAATGGTATTCACAAGCTTCTCTAATCAGGGGAACTCTCTTTTTATTCCCATAAATGGTAATATCGGTAATAAATCCGCTAGTTAGGGCTAGAATATTCGTAGATGACTTAATTATTTAGTATAAAAGAAATAACTAGACAGGTTGGGAATACAATAATCACTTCAGAATATCAGCAGTAGTATTCGAAAACGGATTCAAGGTAGGTAAATCCTTCTAAGATAAAATACATCTTATTTTGTAGGGAAAACAAACCTCTCTAGCTAATATGTACAATGTATATGGTAGAGAAAGTAACAATCATATTCCAGAATTAAAATTCAAATGCGACGAACTTAAGATTGAAGACACATTGAAGATGGTCGGACATATTCGACGATGAAGCTTACGTGGTACACCTGTATACACAATCTGAGAGATGAATGTTGAAGGAGATTGAATGTCCTTAAGGTCCAAGCGGTACATAACTGCAGAGTTGTATTGATATCTTGCTACAGGCTTTCATTCGCTCTACAATTCTTGCAAACCCCCCACCCTGAAAGTGCTCTCAATGTTGTCCAAAATTTAGCCATTCGGGGATTGCATTAGGTGTCCTGGTAAAAGCCTTCTAAGCAGTACAAGGAACTAATAAAACCCCGCTCGAACACCGCAGAAAGCAGCTCGACATTTCACCTGGTAGTTCCCTATATTCTTAAGACAAAGGAACTGGATTAATTATTCATGAAGAAATAAGCTACCCTTCGTCATTGACATTAATCTAAGTCAACACCAATAAGTAAATACCAATCTGGTAATTCATCAATGCCGTTTAAGCAAAAGAAAAAAAGGAGAAAAAAGAAAAGAAAGAAATACACTCACAATGATCACACGTTTCAATGCAAACTGTCATCACTTTTTAAGTGTTCAGTTGTGTCTTGTGTGACATTAAAAGGTATTGTACTTTATATTTGAAATATTAAATCACTATACGCACCTACGTACCTGATCAGCAGTCACTCCCAGTATGCTTTAAGAGCTCTGCAAAATACGAGTATCATCATTATCATCATTAACAACAAGATATAAGCCATTTATGCTTGTTTCGGTCCCATACATCAGTCCATCTTCTCGACCTACCTATATTTCTGTTTCCTGTAGGTTTACATGCCATAATTAATCTGGGAAAATGCAGTAATTATCCATCGTTTGTACATGGTTCCTCCAATTATTTCGATATTGGTGATCTTTTTCTGTTAAATGGAAGATCCTTAATTCCATACGTATTTTCTCCTTTCTATCTCCTACGGTCCTAAAACTCGCATCTCTACCACCTCAATTTTTCTTTCTTCTTGTTTTCTCATTTGGATCCATATAGAGGTGTTGGGACCGTCATTACTTTATAACATTTAACTATTTTGTTTATAGTCTTTTATTTTTCAGGTTTCTTTTTATGGTACCACACATCTGTATTCTACTAAAGACATCATTCAAGCCATATGTACATACATTCTGTTTCACTCTATTTAACACGGGCAATAACATTACTACTACGTGAACATCTTCCCACCAGAGCATTATGGGAAACGAGGAAGTAATGCTGCTGCAAAAGAACAAACCGTTTACCTACACAGCATACAGCCATAGCAACTCCATACTACGGTGCAGTTGCACACTTCAAGAGACACAATAGTGGATTAGTTGGGTGCATAACCCCAGCAGTAAGCTCCACCATATACGACCGACTGCATCCACACCCTGCCTAGTTAAAAAACTTCAGCGTAAGCACAAAAACATGATTAGAAAACTAGTAGTAGCTAACAATTTCTACTCATAACTGAAGCATAAGTGTCCAATGTACCTGAACTTCAGACTGGTCATATGGAGCAAATTTATCCATAACGGCTTGAAATTGTAGAGAAGACATATCTTCTTGGACTTGTAAGGCAATCCATAATTTTTTCGTGTGCACAAGTGTGTGCTCTGGCTAGCCAAGTAATATAGTTTTGCGTATAAGGGGTTGAAAATATAGGTAAGAATAGTTCCCAAAAATGAAACACCGGAGAATTAACATGAGAAAGTCGGATGGACATTATTTTAAGAATAATGCAAGTTCAGAAGCTAAAAGTAAATCTATAAAAATAGCTACTTAGGGTATCTTAGATGTTGGAATCCATCAAATGTTAAAGACAGGATATAGTAATTAAGTATAGTTCCATATATAAGTAACAGAAAGCTATGTTGTTTATAGTAATCCAGTAAACTTCAGAGGGTCTTGCATGGCAAAACTATAATTAATGCTATTTAATATTTTTTATAGTTAGGAGGTTTTTAATTTATATTTAGCTTCTATTCTTGTATTATCTGAAAAATAGTCAAATCAAACCTAACGCGAGGTTGTTAGATGAAATTATTCGCGACTGCAAGGAAATTTTTACTTTCCCTACTACGTATAGTAGTAGGATGCTACACGAAGATTTTTAAGAAACTTCCTCCAGCTTAAACTACCCTTCACATGGAAATTTTTTTCGAAAACTTTGATTTTCTCATAAATGACTCTAGCGATTTCGATTAAAATGCCACATGTTTAAGATATTTTTAGGACAACTTAAATGTATATTTTGAATTTTCTGGCTATAGTCGATGTAGACCTGCTTACTCATGATGACTTCTCAACAACTGATAAACCGTAAGGTATAGACCAAATTTTACTACACAAAATGCAGATCTCGTTAAAACACACAATTTATGTTAAGTGATGTTTTTTTGTGATGTGAATAATTTCGGAGATATTCGATGTTATTTGTTAGTTTTCCAACACAGACCGTTCTCAAATAGGACGTCGTTATTCTTTTTTATTTCAGTCATCATATAGTGACCACTTTTTAAACATTTGACTATCGCTTAAAGCCTTGTGTATTGCCCTTGCAAATATAAGAAAATTAGCAATGAGATAATTTCTACAAATCTTTATCTCAATTAACTTGAAATAGAAAGAGGAATAAGTATTTGTGAAAATGGTGTGTGCAAGAGTGGAGAAAGTCATGTGAGTGTAACGCTCACTCTCTCTCTCTCTCTCTCTCTCTCTCTCTCTCTCTCTCTCTCTGACACACACTTACATACCAAATACACATAACAGGTACGTGAAGATGTTGACAATAAGAAACAGTACTGTGCTGACATAGAAATGTAACTAATTAGAACATTACTTATTAATGGACGTCCACATTCGCACACACCCACACGATGAGTAGGTTAGATATTTGGTTATACCAGGTGACCCACCTTGTCCATCTTTGGCGTAATTAGATAAGTCTTCGTGTGTTAAAACAATTGCCGAATGCGATGACGCAATTCCTGTGAAGCAGACGCCAGTGGCATGACCGAACCTTGTTCTGCTTGTAAGAGGAGATGAGCGAGGCTTGGTGAGAGGCTTGAACTATCGTGTGTAGTCCGTGATAATAGACAAGAATGGTCGTAGAAAACAGTCTTAGGATATCTTCCACTTTACTTACCTTTATTTTCCATGGGATAAACTCACTCCTGTGTACTCTGCTATTGTCTAACATTACGGATTACAGATTCTAAATTGCCGTAACAAAATACATGCAAACATGAGGGCATAGTTTGAATTTTCTGGCTATAACCTATGTATGTAGTCTTGTTTAATCTTGATGACTTTTGCATAACTGGTGAACACTAAGAGATAGACCAAGTCTTACTGTGCAAAAAATGTAGATCTCTTTAAAACACACAATTTATGTCCTTTTTACTGTGGAGTGAACCATATCCGAGATATTCCTTGTTATTTGTATGAGTTTTGCAATACTTTAACTTTTTTCAAATGAAAGTTCGTTGTTCAATTTTTATCGTTCTGGCCGTGCAGACAGGATGGAATTTCAAAGTCTTAAAAGATTTGACTATCGCTCAAAGCCTACTGTATTCTCATATTCCCCTTGGACCTACAAGAAAATAAGCAATAAGATAATTTCTCCAAATATTTATCGCAACTAACATGAAGAAGATAGAGGAATAAGAGTTTGTAAGAACAGTTAGTACAAAAAAGTAGAGAAAGTCATGTGAGTGCAACACATATTTTTTATTCAGAATGTCGCAAAACATATTTCCGATGAACTCTCCAATCGAAACTTTGAAATGTAATACTAAGTACGTGATTGAGAGCGTAAAACTGTAAGGAATTAAGAAGTTATGAAGTCCTCATCAGTAATTTCTGCTGCTAAATACGAGCATGCTTTACTTAGTCACAGAAAAATAACATTTCCGTTTTGAGACAAAAATATAGCCGCAAAGATTTTCTCGAGAAAGAAACTGAATTGCAGTACAAGTTTTCCGGAAGGTTTAGAAAACAAAACTAGGCTTCTCATGCCGTTACGGACGTGAAAATAAAAATGAAGAAATGAGAAAGAAGGTATTAGCTGAGGAAATTAAAGGGATAAGGAAGAAAAAACAAGAGAACGGCAGACAAACTCAAGAATAAGAAGATTGCTTTGCGAGACGGGTAAAAAGTCATTACGGGAATGTTTGCACTGAAGCGCCGAAGTTGAGACAAGGCAACAATTGAACACGAGAAATACGTACGAGTAACCTAATCGTACGTGATCAAACAGAATGGTGAAGGAAATCTACAGGGGGTGGTGTTTAAATTGTATACAATAAATAAGGAGTACAGTTTAAGAATCTCAAAAGGAAAAGCTAAAATAATGTCAAACCTCGGGAAATATCCTGTCCGTTGTAATATTAGTATAGAAGGAAAACCCTTAGAACAGGTCCTTCACTAGGTTGTGGCATAACTGTAGATGCAGATAATGGTGTCAAACATAAAATCAATACATTTCAACACATTTGTGTAAAAATAAATAAAACTTTGAGGGACAGGTAAGACGCGAAAGGAAACAAAATTGAAATTATATAAGACAATGGCAGTACCAGTTTTGTTATATGAAAGTGAATCATGGATTTTAAAAGAGAAGGACAGAAGTAAGACACAGAGTAGAGAAATGAGATTTCTGCTCTGTGTTAAAGGCTGTGCAAGAAGAGATCTAATAAGAAATGTAGATATACGTGAAGAACTAAAGAGCTTTCATTTAAATGACAAAATTGAAGAAAATAACAGTTGGAAGGAACGTACAGAAAGAATGAACGAGGTTCGCGCATGGTTGTAAACCTCAAGGTAAAAGACGCCCAAGGAAGAGGTGGAATAATTGAGTAAGGACGGAATAGACTATCAGCCTAATCCCTGGAATGAGTATGAAGATGAACATTAAAATCTTGTATGAAAATGCGTTATGAACATAAACTTCTGGATAATACAACATTTAAAATTTTAATCACAATTATTTCCCAGCACATTCTAATAAGTATAGTTTGACAACTTCTCCTCAGAAATTCCAGGCCCACAGCACATCATGTTCTTAATAGCTGAGTTGAATTAGGACTTTGATAATGCAATCGTTAATAATTATATAAGAAATATCGCATTTGATTTTATATTTCATATCTTCTTGGTCAGTTTTTAAATTAGCTCATTTTACTTTCATTATTCATTATATACAGATTTTTTCGGGGTCCTCGGTGTTCGGTAACTGTGCATTCCATAAATACAAATTCCAAGTTATATTCTCCGCTACTCCATAATCAATTCGTATCAATGAGTATTTAAAATACTTCATAACTTAATTTCAAAGTAAGCAGTATACCATTATGCAATAGCAATTGGGATTACTGCGCATACCTTCCCCGATTAGTTAGTGCACTTTGTTTCTCAAAAATAGCAGATGAAACATCTTAAAAGGTCAGGTGTTTAAGGGAAATACACTAGATGAGCCTTTAAAAAAAAAAAAAAAAAAAAAAAAAAAAAAAAAAAAAAAAAAAAAAAAAAAAGCTTTAATTGCGGAAAATAAATGGAAAAAATCTGTATTGCACTCACATATCATCCTCTACTCTTGTACTAACTATTCTTACAAACTATTTTTCCTTTATCTTCTTCATGTTAGTCGAGATAAACACTTTCAGAAATTATCTTGTGGCTGATTTTCTTGTAGGTGCAAGGGGAACATGGGAATTTAAGGCTTTGAGCGATAGTCAAATCTTTTAAAGCTTTGAAATTCCGTTCTCTTTGCACGGCCAAACAGATAAAATGTGAATAACGACCTTCCATTTGAGAAAATTTCAAGTATTGCAAAACTCACACAAATAACAAGGAATACCTCCGAAATGGTTCACTCCACAAAAGATTCCTTTGACATAAATTGCGTGTTTATGGGATCTACACTTTTGTATAGTAAGACTTGATCTATCTCTTACGGTTTGCCAGCTATGCAAAAGTCATCAAAATTAAACAGGATTACATAGGCTATAGCCAGAAAATTCAAAATATACATTTCATTTGCCATTAGAATATCTTAAACACGTGACATTTTAATCAAAATCGTTAGAGTCATTTTTGTGCAAATAAAAGTTTTCTAAATATTTTCCATGTAAAGGGTACTTTAGGGTGGAGGAATTTTCTTGAAAATGTTCCTGTCACACACATGGGCGCGCGCGCGCGCGCGCGCACACACACACACACACACACACACACACAGACGTTTTTATAAAACTGCTTTTCTGGATTCAGGGGACCTAAAGACATGTATTTCTGATGAAATCTCAACATCAAAATTTTGAGTGAAATACAATACTTTCCCTGGGTAAGTAGTAATGCGTAGTAGAGAAAGTAAAAAGGGTATATTCAGTAGAGCTCAGAAGGGCTCAGTACATTTCAGTGATTTTCCAAATGGATGGTAGGAGAAACCTGCAAATTCATTAATTGCGAACAAGAAGAGGCCAAAACAAGAATTTACGCCGCTATAACATTCTTGTACGCGTTATACGCCTAATTAACATCGTACTTAAGCGAGAAGAGCTTCGTGAAGGCGGGGAAATGAATGAGGAATAAGAAGAAGAAAAAGAAGAAGAAGAAAAGCTTGGCGGCTAAAGAACGGATGTGGGTAAGGTTTAATCGATGTTTCCAACTTTTTTCTGTAGGCGAGTCATAATTAGAAACATGCTTCTCTTCTTTTCTTCGATGTTACACGAGTCCGGAGTTCGTATTTTCATTACTACAAGTATAAGGCGGATCCGAGTTCACAGCTGTCGGCAATTAGCCTTTTCAAGAAGTGTTAACACGGCCTTTTTGTTAAGGAGGAAGCATTCCTCAACACACAACAAGCTTCGTTAACCTTATTAGAGGCAAGTACGTCGATATTTTCCACTCGATATTTGTGCCGTTAGAAACAATTGGTACTGCCGCAATGTTCCACAACCGCGTTTAACTGGGTTATGAGGGCTGAATGAGGGAATTTCACGGATGACAGCGCTGAAGACGATTTTCCGTCCTTTCGCCCTCATTCACTCTGCCTCTCTAGTCAACACTTTCAACAAGTTTTTGCTAATGAGTTCAAAGAAGGAACTGGTAAATAAGCTACAGTCTACAACTATACATTTTCTGCTGAATGATGCAAAAGTGTCCTTAAGTTAAGGGAAGATGCAGGACAAAATATCTTATGTCCTCATATGACTTTCTCTACTCATGATCCTTTCTCAGCTTTGTGTTACGCTGACACTATCCTTCCTCTGTTCATTTAACTCAGTGATGTCCAACATTTTAATCGACATAAACATTTTCAGAAATTATCATATTACTAGGTGCAAGGGCAATATGGGAACACAGTAGGCTTTAAGCGATAATCATGTGTTTCAAGAGCTGTTTGCTGTTGAAATTTCGATCTCATTGTGAGGCCAAGAGATTAAAAAAACGAATAACGTATTCCTATTTGAGAAAAGTATAGGTACTGGAAAATTCGAACAAATAATAAAGAATATCTCTGAAATTGTTTACTCAAATAAAAACAAAGTATTTGACATAAATTGTGTGTTTTAACGAGATCCAAGTGTTTGTCTTTTACTGTTTACCATTTAGGCAAAAGTCATCCGGAATGAAAAGATCTTCTGCGGACATTCCCAGGAAATTCAAGGCAAGACAGAAACGGCCATGAAATCGCCTATTTGTGTCCGTCACTGGATACTGACTGTCTGGTCCTGTTTCTACACGGCATAGTCACTGAACGAGGAGATGGGGTTGTAGCTGGTAATTTCGTAAACGTCTCCAAAGATACACAGTTGGCCATAGTTGATTAAACCTTACCCGCATTATATTAAAGGGAGGGCGTAGTATTCATATACGAGTCTGCATTGGCATTTAACATCCGGATAAATTTCTCCCAACGTATTTACTGTGTGCCTAAAAAATCACACATAAACGTCATAGCTTTCAAAACTCTCGGTAAATGTTGATGTGTCAAAAGTGAGAAAGTAATTCATCTATTGTTTTGTAGAAACTATGCGCTGGATTGTTTTACATATAAAACATTGCCAAGGATATTGGCATATGTCCTTGAGGGCTAGCGCACACGAAATCAACATTGGAATGTTTACTACCTTACACATTTCCAACAGCCTAGCGATACAGTGCCTTCTAAAACTATTACTCACGAGTTGTGTCCGGCTTTAGTTCTACTATGCATCCCATTATTTCGAAATTGCTACAAGGCAAAGGGGCCAGCCGTATTAACCTTGAGTAGAGCGCTGCATTCACTAGATATCTGTTTACTACAACAGCTAAATACTAGGAACTTGGCGTACAGTAAGTAATGCACTATAATTGGAGCACTAGAGTTTGATGTGTCTGATACGAAAGCTTACGAGATTAATTATATTATACGAAACTGTAATGCAGAGGTACGTAATAAGGAAACTCAATTCTTTTCTCTACTCTTGTAGTAACTATTCTTACAAACCCTTGTTCCGCTATCTTCTTCATGTTAGCCAAGATAAACAATTCCAGCAATTATCTTAGTGCTGATTTTCTTGTAGGTACAAAAGGAATATGGAAATACAGTAGGCTTTGTGCGACAGTCAGATCTTTTAAAGCTTTGAAATTCCGTTGTCTTTGCATGGCCATGAGATAAAAATGTGCATAGTGACCTTCCATTTGAGAAAAATATAAGTGTTGTAAAACTCACATAAATGCCAAGAAATATATTCAAAACGGTTCACTGAATACATAAAGACATACATTTGGACGTATCTTGTGTGTTTTAAGGAGATCTGCATTTTTCTGTATTACGATTTTGTCTATCTCTTACGGCTTACCACTTGTGCAAAACTCATCAAGGCTAAGCGAGACTACATAGGCTATTGCTAGAAAAACTCAAAACATACATTTCATTTGCCGTAAAAGTATCTTAAACATATGGCAGTTTAATCAAAATCGTTAGAGCCATTTTTGAGAAAATTAAAATTTTCGAAAATGTAAGGAGTAGATTAGGGTGGAGAAATTTTCTCCAAAATCTTCGTGTCGAGTCCTTGAAAGATTAAACTTAAATACCAACTTTGGTTTTACACATACACACCCGAACACACACACACACACACACACACACACACACACACACACACACACACACACACACACACACACACACGCACGCACACACACGCACACACAACAACCCGCGCGCGCGGACCCTTTTCTAAAACTACTTTTTTGGATTCAGGGGGTCTCAAAACATATTTCCGGTGAAATCTCGACAGAAATTTTGGGCCAAATACAATACTTCCCCCACTTACATAGTAGTAGAGAAAATAATAAATGATCATGGGTGTAAAAGTCATATGAATGCCAAACACTTTTTTCTATCTCAGATCCCCGCTAACATTTCTTCCTTATGCTGCCGGTTTCCCTTCTCCAGCTCTCCCACAGAGGCATGCGTTCTCGTTTCTTCTTCTTTCTTAGCCGGCCACAATATTTCTCAATCTCCTCTATAGCATTCTCTGGCTAACTACAATATGAAGCCGTACCTCTGTACAATAAAGCCGTCCTAAAATCCCGGCCGAGCGACTGCGCAGTCCTTCCTAATCCCGTACTCATTTCTACTTGGTCGGACGGTTTCAGATGTGTTCATGTAGCAGTGCAAATAGGCTTACAGCGTCATTAAATATTGAGTGTGAACCCCTTCCTCCCCTCCATTATCACGCCCGGCACACAGTGAGCTCTGCAGGGTTGACACCTGCTTGCAGCATCCCTCCCGAGGTGTCCAATGTGCTGCAGTAGTGCCACATTTGGCCACCAAGTTTTAACACTTCAAAACAGCAAACATTTTAACGGGAGACTAAAAGATACAAGTTGTCAAAATAGGACTGTTAGTGCATTTGTGCAGTCTTCTAAACTGAAGTTTCGTATTCCAATTTATACCGGGTGGAAAGTACTGCTTTGGCCATACGTTTATCAGGGATTCTACATGTTGAGTGTAGCAAATATGTCCAATATAAATATTGTCGATAAAGAACCATATACTATACTCTTTGGTATGCCGAAATATGTGTTAGCTCATCTTTTACGGGAAATTTCTGTTTACTAATTGGCACCACTGGTAAATACGACGACTCCCGTATGCTCAAGCATGTTAACTATGTGAGCTTTCCCTCCAATTATGTCTTTGCGTAGTGTATTCTCTGAATGAAATTTTTGCATAAATAATTGGACTGTAATATAACCAATGTGACGGTATTTGGGTGAGGCGCGGTTGACTTTCTGCAGTGCGAGTGGTGAGCTAATGATGGGTCATGACGTCATGAGTTTGATAAAGAAAAAGAGGCTTCTAGCTTTGGGAAGGTGACGGAGCATTAGCATCTCATTGTCGATATAACTCCTGCCATTTCTAGATGTAGCACTTTATTGGTTTCTTTCTTCAAACTAACAGTTTTGCCACATGTTCCTCTTCCCATTCCACACAAGACTGGAACACAATTCTCGCTAGATATTAAGGATACACATGATTGATGTTTCCTGAAAATCGAGGAGAAGAAAAAACGCTTTTGATTTTTTATTAATAAACGAAGGCTTTCACGGCCGGAATCTAATTAGTAAAATATGCCTCCGGAATAAGAGGCCGTGGTCCACAGGGCTTGTTCTTTCCACTCCCAGATGTTTCACTTGCAGCTGTGGCAGGCATCATCAGTGACGTTGTAAGACGTGGAAAGAAGAAGCCGCGGTCTCTTAACCCGGAAGCATATTTTACTATTTTTTTTTTTTAATTTTAACCGTATAAAGTAATTGAGAGATTCGTGAATGCGAAAAAGGCATAATTTATCTCCACATACCATTTTAAATATCCTATTTAAACATCGCCTGGATTTTAATGTGAGCTGTGCTTTCAAATGTTTTATCGCTGATTTGTCGCCGTTGATATTTTCAACATTTTTCTTCCTGTGGAGCAGCTTTTGCATAGGTGTAATTAAATTTGCTACAGCTGTTCACAGAAACAACAAATAAAAGGTGCTAGGCTTTATTTTCAGCATATATTTTTTATTTTCAATCACAAAAATTACAACTTTTAGGCAAAAAACACATTTGTAAGCTAAAAACGTTTTGAAGCCTAAACTGGAGACACTAAGAAACCTAGTTCGATTTTAAAAACTAGATGTATTTCGAACCTAATATTTAAATATGAGACGAAAATTTATTTTGTATATAATCGTATTTTTTGAGAGGGGCCTTTTAGTGACGCAACAAAAAATAAACAAATTTGTTCATAATTTCTTAACTATTAGAGCAAAATGCATGAAATTTGGGCTGTAATATGTTTGCCTTATACTAAACCCGTGGTATACATTAAAACAAATTTGATGTGTTACACTCACATGATTTTCTGTACTCCTGTACTATTGCTGCAAACACTTATTCCTCTATCTTCTTCATGTCAGTCGAGATAAACATTTGCAGAAATTATTGCTAGTATTCTTATAGGTGCAAGGATAATATGAGAGAAAATCCAGTAGTTGGATAGCTGTCCTGTTTATGGTCTGTTATAAAGACACGCCTGATATTAGATCAGTAGAAAAAGACAATTCTAAATATGAATGATGAAGGCTAAAGAATTCTATAATGCAAAATTATTCCATAAATAAAGTGTGATAATTTAGAACATTATTATAAAATTTGGAAATAGAACAGCTAACCATTTTAGAATTGTTTATTTAATTTATTGAGTGTGCAGATGATTAGGTAAAATGTACAAAGAATCACAGATAATTTGTCTTCTAAAACACTTAATTGCAATTCAAAACGTCGGAACAAACTAACGGTAAACTTAGCAACCATTCCACGAGCACCAAAAGGTAAACCAATCACTTCCCAATTTGAAATTTTGTATTTGTCTCTTAAATAAGGAATGCAAGACTCATAATGTATTTTTTTTAACCCCCTTATCAAATTCCTTAATTTGGTCTACATTTTTCACAAATCGGATTGTAGAGTCAAGAATTAAGCCCATATTCTGTTGTCTGTCAATGACAATTAAGTCTATTCTTTCATAGAAAGAAGGTTACGAAATGCGTTGTCAACGTAAGTATCTCCATTTCGAAACCATCACAACGTATACGTTTCAATAAATCGTAAATAATTATTCCTGGACATAAAAATCTTCTTAATAATATTTCCATAAACTAGTACGTATATTCTAAACTTACGTGAACGAGAAATGTGTATATATGTCACCAAGTAATAAGTTTAATTACTAACTCCTTACAGCAGTATAGTGAAAATGAAAAGTCTTGTCATGGCTCTGAGTGATAGTCAAATCTTTTGAAGTCGGTCAATCTATGAAGACTTTGAAATTCCGTTCTCCTTGCACAGCTAAGATATAAAAAGTGAATAAGGGCCATCCATTTAAGAAAAGCAAGTACTGCAAAGCTCACACATATAGCAAGGAATATCTCCAAAATAGTTTATTCCACAAAAATTTCATTGGAACACAAACTGTGTGTTTTAATGGCATCTACATTTTTTTTGTGTAGTCAGATTTTATCTGTTATGGTTTACCAGTTATGTAAAAGTCATCAAAAGTAAACAGGACAACGTGGGCTATAGCGAGAAAACACAAAATGCACATTTCACTTGCCATGCAAATATCTTAAACATATGGTATTTTAATCAAAATCGTTAGTCATTTTGGATAAATTCAAAATTTTCGAAATATTTTCCATGTAAAGGGTAACTTTATGGTGGAGGAATTTTCTTCAATAGCTTTGTGTCGCATCCTTGAAAGATATTAAACTCAAATACCAACTTCGGTTTTTCACTGACTTTTCGTTGTAGTGTTATTATGTTCACAGACACACACACACACACACACACACACACACACACACACACACACACACACACACACACACACACACACACACACACACACACACACACACACATACACACAGACACGCACATACGGGGCTTTTTCTAAAGCTGCTTTTTTATTCACCGGACCTCAAAACATATATTTCTGGTGAAATCTCAACAGTTTGGGTCGAATACACTACGCTCCCCTACTTACTATATGTAGTAGTGAAAGTAATAAAAACGGAAAGCTTATACAGGAAGAACTGATAAGAACTAATGGATCAATTATAAGAACTGAAGCAGACAACTAAGTCAAATACATGGTGCAATATTTAGAAACACAACAGTATTTGATGAAACACGGGCATTAAAAAAATTGAAGTTAAAAAAATTGAAATCTTACTGTGAGTCACCTGCTTCAGCCTGGTCAAAAACTAATTGTTATAAACCAATTTATTGGGCCCATTCTGATACATTCATTCCAGTCGGTTCCAAAAGAGCAAATGCTAAAGTCGTGGCTCTTGAAACCAGATAGATTGATTAAAAGCGCTTTAAAGGAAATATCCCACAACTTCCAAAGAATACCGCAAACAGTACAAATGTAAAGAGCCATCAATCATAGAGCAAAGTGGGAAGCTATTTACAGCTACTAAACACTAGCATCAAGCAACCATAAGAACTCGACTTACAGAGTTACTCCATAAGCTCCGTCAAGCAATTTAGGGCCAAACATGGTGCTCACATGCGCAGAAAAGAAAGGAGAGGCACTGTCTGGTCAAGTTCCATCAGCCGGCTCTTGTATCTTGGAACGAGATAATATCCAGCTCGGAATGGCATGACATACTGAAAATGGTGGTTCCAGTATGTTAGCTTCCATGGGTACAAGTTACTGCAGACAGTGCAGTTAGATAGCAACCTTACACAACTCGGCAATCAAGTGTCTCAATATTGTAAGAACACTGATGATGATGATGATGATGATGATGATTGTTGATAATGACCTTGACGATGACGTAGATTAAGGGCGCCCTACTACTCAGTTGTCAGCTTTCTTATAAAACGGATCATGGCAAAAGCCAGAGAGAAACTTCAATATAAAATAAAAATACTACTAAAAATACAAATATACATAAATATATGAAACAGAGAGACAGAAGCCAGAATTAAGGCAAGTCATAAGAACATCGAAAACGTATAAAATGTCGATATCTGAGGTTCTATACAGCATGGAAGTGAAATGATCCGCCAGACTTTAACAGCAAATTTCTCATGTTGTGAATAACAAGAAAGTCTAATACCAAAATGTTGAAAAGTTTATAGTTTTCTAGAAAAAATAATTTTATAAAAAAATTATCAGCTGGCCGAATTATTATTGACTGAAGGTTCTTAATTTATGGCTATATTTATAGAAAATTGAATAAACAACAGCTTTTTCCTTTGGCATATTTCAATAGATTCAACGGTTTTGTGTAAATTAAATTAAAAAGAACCCAAATTTGCCTTTTTATTGCAATATATTATTGTGGGTTTTTTAAATTTAATTTACACAAAAACCGTTGAACCTATTGAAATACGCAAAAGGAAAAAGTTGTTGTTTATTCAATTTTCTATGAGTATAGCCATAAATTAAGAACCTTCAATGCATAATTTTTCAGCCAGGTGATGATAAATTTTTTTGATAAAAATATTTTTTCCTAAAAAACTATAAACTTTTCAACATTTTAGTATTAGACTTTCTTGTTATTCAACGTGAGAAATTCGCTGGCGGATCATTTCACTTCCATCCTGTATTCCTAGGTTAATGTTTACCATTGCTAAAAATTTCAAAACTCTTTCGACTGCTTGTTTTTCGTCCGCCAGGACCTCTGCAAGTCTGACAGGCAGTTAGTCTCGAAGATGTTCTAAGGAAACTACCAGCACCCGACGGAGCGACAAAAGGTTATCGCACAGCGGAAGAACACTGCTCGCCAATACTCTAAGTAACCCAGAACGGAAGTCTATGTGACTGTGTGGCTGACTGCGGCAGTAACCATTGCATTAATATAACTGCTATTGACAAGAAGAAAGAATCAGGATACTACTATGAGGTTTGGAACGTCCTTAAGTCTACCAGTGGAAGTGGATAAAGACAAGGAGACCATATAATATTAACCGGCCGTTCCATTCTTCAGTGTCTCATACAACGTTTGCGGCACACTGGTCACAGGTCTATTCTTCGAAGCAGGGGCATATAACCAAAATCATTTGCACAATAGAGAAAACAATACAAAACTCCCAAGCAGCTACAACAGGACATTTTCCTAGCAAATAAACACTCCATGGCTACTTACCGAAATCATTTGTACAGTAAACTTAGTATAGCATAAACAAGCTCAATTAACTTATTTATCGTTTAATATTCCACAATGTGAACTTTGTCATAATTCAGGATCCAAATTACCACGTTACTCACTCACTCACTCACTCACTCACTCACTCACCCACCCACCCACCCACCCACCCGCTCGCTCGCTCGCTCGCTCGCTCGCCCGCCCGCCCGCCCGCCCGCCCGCTCACTCACTCACTCACTCACTCACTCACTCACTCACTCACTCACTCACTCACTCACTCACTCACTCACTCACTCACCCACCCACCCACCCACCCACCCACCCACTCACCCACTCACTCACCCACCCGCCCACCCGCCCACCCGCCCACCCGCCCACCCGCCCACCCGCCCACCCGCCCACCCGCCCACCCGCCCACCCGCCCACCCGCCCACCCGCCCACCCGCCCACCCGCCCACCCGCCCACCCGCCCACCCGCCCACCCGCCCACCCGCCCACCCGCCCACCCGCCCACCCGCTCACCCGCTCACCCCCTCACCCCCTCACCCCCTCACCCCCTCACCCACTCACCCACTCACCCACTCACCCACTCACCCACTCACCCACTCACCCACTCACCCACCCACCCACCCACCCACCCACCCACCCACCCACTCACCCACTCACCCACTCACCCACTCACCCACTCACCCACTCACCCACTCACCCACTCACCCACTCACCCACTCACCCACTCACCCACTCACCCACTCACCCACTCACCCACTCACCCACTCACCCACTCACCCACTCACCCACTCACCCACTCACCCACTCACCCACTCACCCACTCACCCACTCACCCACTCACCCACTCACCCACTCACCCACTCACCCACTCACCCACTCACCCACTCACCCACTCACCCACTCATCCACTCATCCACTCATCCACTCACTCACTCACTCACTCACTCACTCACTCACTCACTCACTCATCAACTCATCCGTCATAATTCACAACTAATTAACATTTGTTACCTGTTGTTAATATATTCCTTTTCGCAATAAAAATACTCGACCGTCTCTGGCACTGCTGCTTACCAAGCGGAGACCCGGGATTTTCTCCCATTAAGAGTCCCGGTCCAGGGTGCACTCAGCCCCGTTAGGACCCGAGGAGCCGATTGAAGAGTACTTGATTGAGAAGTAGTGGCCCCTGTTCACGAAGACCGCTTAAACTGGCCGCGAAAGACCGGGACACTGACCACGTCCCACCCTCCAGTACTGCGCCCCACTTATAACGCCTGTGGTGGGCAGAGGTACCGAATGCAACGGCCGAGCGTTAAGCGTTGGCCCGCAAAGGACTGTTGTGCCGCGGGTTTTTTTGTCTTGTCTGTCACGGAGGGGATTCCGGCACGTCAGCCGATGACTTACTGTGCGCCACACACCGGGAGGAAGGATGATAGTTGTCCAGAACGCATCACAGACGAAACTACAACTACGGTGGCTCCCTAACAGATGCAGGTAGTTCTTCAGCCCGACTGAGTTCCAGGTCGCCACAGATAGCGCACTAGCGAGCCAGGTCCGGCTGATCAGTGAGTCCCCTTGGTGGGTGGCCAGCCGGCCACAGCGCCTCCCCTCAGCCAAACACCATATACACAGAGCGCAACGTATCGTACCGGCGACCCCACTGATCCTTACAACCTGGAAAGACAGTATAGAGAGAAAATGAAATGAATGAAATGAAAGATTAGTGATTGGGGGATTTAAGGTAGATATTCTTCCCATCATTCGCCCGAGTGACCCGGGAAAAACCCCCGAGGTCAGGAAGGTCGAATGCAGGAATCGAACCCGCAACCTTCCGAATGCGGGGCACAGACGTTATCGCCTGAGCCATCCCGCTCGGTGCACCGCGGGTTAGTTAACTAAAAGAATCAATCTGTGAGCAATTCTGTTTCCAACGGGAAACGTTTACTCTAAGGTAGTTCTAAAATTGAAAAACGTCAAATAAGCATTGTGTGGACAATACTGAGGTAAGGTAGGGCCTTTACTGTCGGTGTACCCACAGAGACCTGTTTTGACTGAATATGGAGAGCATGTAGCATGCTGGTGTGTAAAAGGGTGTTAGCGAAGCATGTTATTTTACGCAGATATGTGCCACTCCGCACATATCCTTCCATAATATCTCTACTACAAGCTCTTCATTACAGCCCGGGCATGGAATCGCCATTTTCCTTGTTTTTGCTAGTCCTGTTTTCATATTTTTTATTATACGCGCTAAGAGCATGATTTATTAAAGTCGTTGCAGAAGCTTTTGTCAAAGCGCTGATGCTAAAATAGAGAGCCCTTTAAAAATAAGCCTTTAAAGTGCAGTTTGTAATAGCAGCTTAATTAACTGCTTACATCAGCAGTGTGAAACATGAACGTGATTCTGGGGAAGTAGTACAGCTTTTAAATCCCGTCATTAGTGACCGTTCATTCCCAAGCTTTGAGGTGAGCATGTTAAAATGGAACACATTTCAATTTAAACATAATTCTTTGAAGTTTGCCATAAATTTACAGTTTCATTTTACCTGTAATGCATTTTAGGACTAATAACCGGAGGCCACCCACAATGTTTTATTAAAATTGTGTGTAACATTTACATGGTTTTCTCTCTCCATATTATATTTATTTAGTTGCTGCAAGCTATTCTTAGGAAGGTTATATTACTATCTAACGCATGCTAATTCAGTAAATCTTTGTAGTAATCATTTAATTAGAAACTTTGTTACACGCACGAGAGAGAGAGAGAGAGAGAGAGAGAGAGTGAGAGAGAGAGAGTGAGTCGATAGATGTTTAACAGCGGTCGCTATATGCTGGCCCTGAAATTCTATACTCTTGCTATACATCGCAAGAAACAAAAGAATAACGACGGCACCTTGAAAAGATGGCAAAGTTGAAAAAATCAACCGATCAAACAATAATAAGGGATACCTCAGAAAGAATGATTAGAAAAGAATTATTCGAAATAAATTGTGTCTTTTAAAGAGATCTATATCCTTTGTGAAGTAAGCTTTTGTCTTTCTCTTATGGTTTAGGTGGGTTGTTTAAGCCTTTCGGCTTCTCATCACTTTATTAGATCTATTGCAAATGCCCTGATCTATAAGTCCCAGTTTAATTTAATGCTTTTAATATAGCTTGTAATCTTCATGGGTGATGTTGAGGCAATTTGTCCTGGTGTTGGAAAAGTAAACTCCAGGTGCCTTATTCTGTGTTGGGCAGTTGCTTCGCACTTGCAAAGTCTATGCCCTGCTGTGTCTTTTCTGTCTAAACAGAATCTACATATGTTCACCTCAGATTTGCCCATCTTATAGAGATGATCTCTAAGAGGTCAGCATCCAGTAAGGAGGCCATTTGAAGTCCTCAATTCATGATTACTGAGTGTGAGCATATTTTTCTGCTCTGTTCCCTGACAGTTCAATGAACTTGTGTCAAATAGCAGTTTGTTTTCCTGCGTTCCAAGGCTTTTGTCTTTTCTTTGATATAATATTCTTGTACTCCGTAATAACGATTCTGGGCCAATGAGTGGACTATTACCTCCTTCCTTGGCTAGGGGATCAGCAATTTTATTGCCTTAAATTCCTTCATGACCAAGCACCCACATTAAGACGCCCTTATTGTATTTTTGCCAGCTGATTTAATATATGCAGACAGTCTTCGACAAGTTTTGACCCAATGTTGAAAGCACTAAGAGCCTTTAAAGCTGCTTGACTGTCCCATAGGATATACATTTTTGCATCACGTGTGCCTTTATTGACGTTTATGTAAGTACATATTTCTATAGCATGAACATCTGCTTGAAATAAGGTGGGTCCATTGCCAAGAGCTTTTGCTATGGCAAAGATAGGCCCATAAACTCCTACGCCAGGGTTCCTATCCCGTTTTGAGCCATCGGTGTACCGCACCAAGGACTCTCTCCCAAAAGTAGGCTTTTTCATTCCAAATTTGACGTTCAGTTAATATAACTGTAAAGGAACGAATAAGGTTGGGTTTGGGGGCAATCCAGTCCCATAATTTAATGAACTCTTCCTCCTTAATTTCACGGAGAATTTTCACGTGGCCAGTTAGATCACCAGATTTAAATGTTGTGTTTTAACAGTCTAAGAGCACTTGATAAGGCAACTTTCCTCACAGCAATATGCAGATGTGTAATATCTGTTAGGGTCTCCATAGCTGCAGTGGGACAGGTGCTGATTGCTGTGTCTTGCTCAAACAAGCTAGTTTTTAAACTTTCTGTAAGCAAGCTATTGTTGTTTGCTCTGTTATAGACCACCAGATCAAAGATGCGTGGGTGATCAGGGCATCACAATAGCAGTACATATCAATAGATCATATACGGATTGAGCTCCAAAGTTTTTCCAAATAGACTGCAACAGTTTTCAACTGTTATCAGACCTTTTCCAGATACTCTTTTTAACTGAGAATTCCAAGTCAGTTTGCTGTGAAGTAATATGCCCAGATACTTAACTTGTTCCTGCATGATGCCATCGAGAGCTGGAGTTGTAAAATGTTTTTTTTCTTTCTCGTAAATGGTATACTGACAGTTTTGTTAGGGTTGACGGATAATCTCTCTTGCTTACACCAATGATTGACAAGGCTGAGGACACACTGCATGAGTTCCATAAATGTAGGCTCGTCTCTCCCTCTTATTATGATGACAAAATCGTCAGCATATCCTTGGGCTTCAAAGCCAGCATTTGCCAATTTCCCAAGAAGTGTATCAAGTACCAGGGTCCGTAATAAGGGAGAAAGCACCCCTCCATGAGGGCATCCCTTGTTGGACTTTATGGTGATTTCCTCACTTCCGAGATTGGCTGTAATGTTGCGGCTTTGTAGCATGGTTATTATCCATTTAACTATGATGGGATTAACTCCCCTCCTCTTTGCAGTCTTTTTGATAGACCCGTAAGTGGTGCTGCCAAAGGCCCCTTGAATATCCAGAAAGGTGCAGAGAGTTATTTGTCTGTAAGTAAATGCCCTTTCGATCTTAGCTACAAGACTACGGAGGACTTATTGTTGATTTGCCTGCTTGATAGGCATATTGTGTTTTCTGAAGTTAATAGCCCATTTAATATAGTTCGGGCTGAGGATTTGTCCAGCTAGGCTTTTAGCTCTACTGCTGTATACTTCAGATACAAGTTCATTGATATTAATCTGTTCTTTATGCTCAATAACGTCAGAATTGGGAAAATGAGTCTAATGGGAATTTCAATGCTTCCTCTTTACCCTTAGGCGGCGCCATGGCCGAGCGGTTAGCGCGCTCGCCTACCACCTAGGCGGCCCGGGTTCGATTCCAGGGACCCGCATGTGGTATTCGTGGTGGACGAAGTGGCGTCAGGGCGGGTTTTCTCCGGGTGCTCCGGTTTCCCCCGCCATCTCATTCCACCGGTGCTCCATCTTCATTCCATGTATCATCAGTGTCACCGCCTGCGATGCCGTAGTAGTAAAAGCGGGCGTTAAACACTACAACAACAACAACAACAATCTTTACCCTTAGTATAATTTCCGTCCGACCTCCTTAAGCAACCAGTGCTGTTTGCATGGCTTTTTGATAGGACTCTATGAACTCGAGTTGTTATAGGCATTTCATTAATACCTTCACATAAGCCCTTCAAAGACCTTCTTTCTGATTTCCTTAATTCTTTATTGTAGTTTGTTAGAGCCCCTTTATACTAACACAAATTACCCCTTCTTTTTGCATTTTTGAAGAGCTTCCTAACAGTGGCTCTTTGTTTAGCAAGTTATTATACCACCAAGGGACTTTTCGCTGGTCCGCTTTAATGGGATTGGGCAACATTCTCCATATGATGATATGAGCTTATCGATTTGGGTTGCAATATAGTCCAATTCACAAGTAGACTCTATATTTTTGCCAAAATATTCAACTTCTGACTTTAGGTACTCTGGATAGATTAACCAATTAATCAGCTGTGGAATTCTCACCTCATATTTATCAGTATGTTCCACCTCTATTTTTAATATTAGATGTCCATGATCCGATGCTGAGGCTTCATTGGATTTATTAATCATATTACTATGACTGGCCAACATTGAATCTAAAATCTCCAGCCACCTAGTATTAACAGAAGTAGGTTCGTCCCCCCTATTAATAATGTCAATATTATTATTTAACGAATTTTCTAAGACAGACTCGCCTCTAGCATTGACATCTCTACTTCCCCAAACTGCGTGGTGTGCATTGCCATCACAACAGATAACGAAGTATTTGGATCTTCTTTTGCAGTGTTTAACAAGCGCTCTAGCTAGAGGAGGAGGTATACAGTCAGTCACTTGGGAAGTAGGCCGAGATAATAATTACCTCTTGAGTATCCCGACGTATCGTTACCTCTACCACTGCTGTAACTATATCTCTAGAGATAAATTCTGGAATAGGGAGAAATTTAATACTTTTACAAAAAGAAAGTGAAGTCCTAGGAATTTCATGATCAGTACTACTACATGTTGGGAGCCTCTTAACATGGGTCTTATAGATAAAGACAATAAAGTCTTGTATAAAAGCTATATCTAGATATCACCGTACCAAACTCCAGCTAACCACCTGTGAGACTGCTTTGGAATGCTGGAGGTTTATCTGGATACAACAGATATTCCTGTGTTTACTTGCTGGCATATTAGGGCACGGGGATATTTAGCCCCTTGATGCTTCTTGTACTAGCTCTTTGAATGGGCTTTTATCAGCTGCTCTTCCATAAGCTCTTCTTCGTTGGCATGATGAGGCAATGGTTGTGCCTCTAAGTTTGATATGAATAAAGACGCATCCCCCTTTCTTAATTTTTTTGTTTCAATTTGTTCCACGAGAAATTTGGGAATTAGCTCTGTCATCTGCAGTTTCCCAGGCTGCAGGAAGGCTAAATTGAAACCAGAGGGCACCTGGTATCCGGAGTTCACATATTAGTGACCAAACTCCCCCTTGGCCATGCAGTCATCGGCGTATGCTGTTCCACCTTGGCTTGGGTTTTACATAACAGAGACCTAACTTCCCTTTGGCCATGCAGCCCTCCGAGTATGTAGCCCATATTGGCTTGGGTTCACCAGAGCCTCTTAAGCAGGTTTTCAGGGTTCCTGATAGGCCTCCGTAGTTGCCGTAACGGTGGGCACACTGAAGTCCCCACCGTACTTCACCCATCAGTCACTTCCTTACTTCCCGTTGCCCACTCCTTGGGACGAACACCTCAGAGGTTGGATTCTGAGGAGCTCTCTTATGGTTTACCCTTTAAACAAAATTGCCTTGTAATAAAACTGACAACTGCTTCATGCAAAGGGGACCAAATGACCTAGCTGTCGACGGGCCCTTAAACGCCACTCAGTCACTCACTCACTCACTCACTCACTCACTCACTCACTCACTCACTCACTCACTCACTCACTCACTCACTCACTCACTCACTCACTCACTCACTCACGCACGCACGCTTCATGCAAAAGATCGTTTGAGGTCGGGGGATTTTCTTAAAAATCTTTGAGTCGAATCCTTGGAAGAGACTTAACTTAAATAAACTAGTTTGATATTTATCCGAGATTAATTATATCGCTACGCTAGCACACACACACACACACACACACACACACACACACACACACACACAGACACAAACGCACAGATAATTAAACACATGCACGCACACACAAACAAACAAACATGTACGGATCGACTTTTTCTAAAAAAGAATATTCAGGTATCTCAAAATGTGTAGATATTTTCGGTGAAATGGAATGTTTTTGAGTAGCGTATATAACTTCCTCTTATCTACTGTAGATGGGTGGCAGAAGAAATAAAACGAGAACCTTCCTTTAAACCTAGGGTTAATTTTTGACTCAACTTACGGTTAGATGGGTGTGTAGCTTACCATGGACATCCAAAATCCCCTTTCCTTATAATCCTGGATTCCAAAGTCCTTTAGCCACAGGTAATCCAAGAACCCCATTCCCATTAATCTTGCAATCTCCCTGCAAGACCATTATCTTCTCCTGAACATCACTAACTCTGCTGTTATCCCAGGTCACAAGATTACATCAGCGAAAATCGCGGAAAATGGAACAATGCATGTCTTGAAGGTTCGCCGTTAAAGCCATAAGCGAGTTGTAGGTTCTGGTCCTATCTTCCCAATCGGTAGATAGCTGCCGGAGATTAAGGTATTCCGGCAAAACCAGCATCGCTTGTTGATAATTCAGGAGAGGGATAGATAGGGAATGATTTCGCCTTCTGCAGATCGTATTGTTGGCATAGTTTCCATTATTTACATGCTGTTTATAATAGTTCTAATTATTGCAGCATGGTCAGTATAATTTCTATTGTAAATGGGAAAAATTAAGTATTGGTAGTTTAATAGCAGTTAATCTCTATTGATCTGGTTAGAAAACAGCTAAATACAACATCGAAATTAAAATGCAGATAAACTGTCACAGTTAAATACTCAAAAAATCCTGATTGTTCACAAGACTGAATGAAAATCGGGTATACTTTCCAAAACATGGTGTCTATAACAAGAAGAGCTTTGTAACTCAACTCTTTCATCGTGTTTTATTTGCCTCCAAACCCATTTTTTGCGTCGTTATTACCTGTATCAGAGATCTTCAACGTTTGCGAAACAGGGGAGTTTGGATTTGCCTCCTTCCACTTTATGCCGACTGTGCCACGCACTCAGGCATGCATTGTGTTTCAGTGGCGGTTGGATTACCTACATGTATGCTGCTTTTGATTCACGAGCGCACTTTCAAATTTTATGCGATAAACATCTGTTGATTAGTGACTTCTATGGTACTGCTTAAGTTTAGGAAGTCTACCAATATTTGGCCACAAAGTCGAAGTTCGTAGCCTTAGAAGATCTACCAAGTGATCGTCACGTGACACATTGAGATACAGACTTTTAATATAGTTCAATTTGCAGATACTCTGTTCAAAAATATATGTAGAGAAATACCCTTATACAAATTATTCTTGCCAACGCTCATTTCTCTATCTACTTCATTTTAATCGATATAAGCATTTTCAGAAATTATCTTATTGCTACTTTTCTTATAGGTGCAGGGGAAATATGGGAATACAGTAGGCTTTGAGCGATAGTGAAGCAAGGCCAAGAGATGAAAAAACACGAAAAACATTTTCGTTTTTTAGAAAAGTATAAGTATTGGCAAATTCAAAAAAAAAAAAATCTCGGAAATGGTTAACTCAACAGAAAAGGGTATTTTGCATAAATTGTATGTATTAACGAGACCCACATTTTTTAATTTGGTAAGCTTTTGTCTGTCTCTTATTGTTTACCATTTGTGCAAAAATCGCCCAGAATAAAGCGATCTTCTGAGGACATTCCCAGAAAATTCAAGGAATGACTTAGAAAGTGCCATGGAATCACCTGTTTGTGTCCATCACTGGATACTGACTGTCTACTTATGGTTTTACAGTCACAGGCAAGAGCTAACGCATTCTCCGACTGAAGATCGTGGGTGGGGAAGCAGCAGCTCTTTACGTAAGCGCCTCTAAAGAGACAAGTTTGGACATCGCTGATCTGTATACTTAAAAGCTACTACTGCCTGTTCTCGCGTTTACACCGCAATGACATATCCGTTCAAATAACTATAACCGCCTACCTGCCACAAGAACTTCCCTTATAAGTTAAATGCTGTGAAGCAAGCAGGAGTGTATTTATTTGCGTGGAAAATAAAATAATGCAATCATTTTAAATGCAAGTGAAAAATTTGTATCGTATATTTTCAAAGGAGCCTTGAGTTCCGTTATTGTATCACAACAACTAATGCAGCGAATTTGTGCAATTTACTTTCATCATTAAGTTTAAGATTCTTGGAAGAAGTTCTAGTCATTGTCATCTTTAATATTTTAAAATAAACAATTTCCTAAATAATTGATTAAGGACTTTCAAAACATTGAAATTTTAATAAATTACCTGAATTTTCACTTTGCTAACACAATTTTATAACAAAAACATTGCTAAATAAGCACTTTACATTAATATTAATTCCTTGGGCATAATTTATTGAAAATACATGTCTCAGCATACAGTGATACGAAATAGAAAGGTAATTAAGATATTCATTTACTCTCGCACATGGGTGAATTAGTATAAAAGTAAAACGCCACATTTGAAAAATAAGCATGACATGCAGAAGACAAGAAAATTAGATAAATGTATTCAGTGCCAAGGAGAACCAAAAGAATGGCACTATACAAGATAGGCAAACCATTCATTTGTTTTAAAAATTATTTTGTTGTTTAACGACGTTGTCAATTTCCAGGATCACATCAGCGTCACCGGTATGCCGGAAGTTCGTCCTGCAGAAGTTCTTTTACATGCCAGTAAATTTACTGACATAGAGCTGTCGTTTTTAAGCACACTTAAAAACCATCGGTCTGGGCCGGATTTGAACCTGCGACCTTGGGATCAGTAGGCCAGCATCTAGCCCACTGAGCCACTCAGACCGCCCCATGTAATTGTGGAAAGTTAACCTGTTAAATTAAACATATTAATTGCAAAGGGGGCTCTAATGACCTAGCTGTCGACGGGCCCTTAAACCCTAATCACTCACTTCATTGCAAAGTTCTGTGGAATGAATATAAAAGTGATCTGTACTGACCCGATTTAATTACTGCGGTGACTAGATTTCACATTATCTAAAGACAGCTTGAGAGCAAAAATAAAATGATTTAGGGTATTATTTAAATAATACTGAGACAAATGGTACTAATGGTTGGAGTTCAACACCATTTAAGATTAGCAGAAACATCAAGGTTTCGCCGAATTTTGTGCCAATTTATCCTTGTTTATCGCATATGAATTCGGTTTTATGCGGTTTAAAAGTTTTATATATATATATATATATATATATATATATATATATATATATATATATATATATATATATCGATAATACTAAAACATACAGTATTAAAGATCAATAACTGCCCATATGTAGACTTTTCCTGTATTTTTTTGCTTAAAACTAAATAAGAGCATAGGGATTGAAAGGTTTAAGAAAAATCCTAACCTAGTCAACGTGGTCTTTAACTGAATTACTCGTAGTTTTGAAGTGCACAAAAACTATCTTAATTTGCCAGTTTAAAGTTAAATTATTTTAGTTAGCAAAGCTGTGATAAATGGGTCCTTAGTAGCTGGCAAATATGAAACAATAAATGAACTGTTAGCTTGAAACGCAAAATAAATACGAAAATACATTGATTCTTCAGTACATTGAAATTGCATATCACAACTTGAAATATGCTGCGCACATAGGCAACACTGCAGAACAGCATTGCATGTTACCTGAGGTTTACATTTTCTCGGATCTGTATGCAGAATTGCCACGGAGTAATCACCTGTTTTACTCGCTTCCCCCATTACCCCTTCATTATTAGTGTCGTCATAGTGTAATTTATCCCGTTATTAATGACCTATATAACTACATCTAACCGATAAGCTACAAATTCGAATTTCGATCGAAGTAAGATTGGTGGGTAACATCATTACGTCCTTGGTTAAGGATTAGTACTGCGCTTCCAATTCCGAGAATATATAGGAGGTTAGGAGGTAGTGCATTAATGGTATTAAAGAATTAGATTAGTTCATAGTGAACACTTTTATATATACATTTGGTATATATACACAAGGCGTACCAAAAACACCGACAACGCTTAGTATGTTATGCGGGAAGGCAAACTGATCGGTTTTCAAACAACCCCTGTCCGGAAATGCACGGTTTGGGCGCTGGAGGGCGTAAAAGTTTGAGAACAAAAGGTTGTGACCATTTGTTAAAATTAGTTTTGGTATCTTAATACGGAAGGTATGCTATCCTTTAACCATCTGTGTACTGGGTATGAACGACCTGAGCATATAATATTCCTGCGATGTGCTACATTCCTCCATAGAGTTCTTGGTGCGCATCCTACAGTGTTACTTGTGTAGTTTCCAGTACAGTAACGTTTTAACAGCAGTGCACCTGTGTACAGTACACGGCTGCTGGAATGGCCGACATGAGCTTCAGCACACTTTGATGTAAATGTAGACAAGTTTCATGGCCACACAGTCACCAGATCTGACGCCTCAATTATTTTCTGTGTATGAAGAATATGGTGTATGGTACTCCTGTAGCGTCAGCGAAGGACCTTATTGCGCGAGTCCACAGAACGATTTTAGACAACCACACATATTGGGTCATGTGCATGAGGCTCAGCATCACCGACGTTGACTCTGGAATGACGTAGGAGCTACACAGTTGAAGCCTTCTGTAATGTGGACAACTCGATCTGATACTCATGTTGGGTTTATTGACAAAATGTGAACGCACACCCATCTCACACTTCGACGATCTCCAGTGCCCAAACCGTGCATTTCCGGACAGGGTCTCCTTCTTGAAAACCGTTCCATTTGGCATCCCGAACAACATACAAAGGGTTGTTGATGTTTTATCTGATATCCTGTATATATAAAGAAGAGGTACATAATTTCAGAATATATTATAGTTTCTCATAGATTTACGCTTTAAAAATGATGCTCAGTCATGTTTAATATAGAGCTCTGTTAGTTTTGTGGTGCGTTTCACACCAACTGCACAGTTGGATTAAGTAATGTCAGCGTAGCTCCCGCTGCACGTGTCTTAGCCTGATGCAAAACTTACAAACCGCCTAAGTTCACCACTTTCGAGCTCACGTGAACTTAGTTGAGCTTTTTTAGTATCAGACGCTATATGAGGAAGTATTACATTTGATTTAACAATGCAATAAAGAAATCCCTGAATATAACTGGATATTTTTTAAAAAATAAAGTTCAGGCTCGCGTGTCTATGTGGCGGATTAGTACCAAATTTGATATGTAATCTTTTAAGGATAGAAGCCTTGGAGAGCCCGTTGATTCCTCCTGCCGCAGACAGCTTTCACATGGAAACTTATTTTTTGCAATACTTGATGTGTAAGTTAATCATTGCGAACACATATTTGGTAGTGTATGCTAAATTTACAATAATTTATCAATTGTCACGGCAACAAGGCTAAAACTGGTCGTTAGTACTTACGGTACCAATAGGAAATGACGTAACTAATACTTACGGTACCAGTAGGAAATAACGTCACACCCAACAGCATACTGACCTAAAAATAAGTTATTAATGAATCCTTAGCAAAATCTGCCAGTAAAACTGTCTCACTGGAATAACTGTTAATTTTTCATCAAAGCATCACTTTCAGAAAGCATTGTAAGCTTCAACATATCTTTGTTTCGACTTCGCTGGTAAAAGTGATGCACATGCTAGATCTGCAGTTTCTTCAATAGCGATGTCGCTCATTTTTGTAAAATTTACTGCTTGATAATAGATATCAAAAGTTGAAAGATTCAATTCGGCTGTTTAAACAAATAACGTGGAAACCGAGACATGTGCTGCTTCAAGTAAGGAAACTATTGCGAAATTCATTAACAAAAGAGTGGATAAGAAGGCTTTGCCCAAATAATTTAGATGTAGCTTTTCATTTTTTCACATACAGAATTAGTTTCTTCTTAATGTTAAATAAAATATGGAAAAGCAATTTTGATTTATTATTGCGTTTGCGTGTTTTTCAAATATTGCAAAAAGTAATTGACTAACCACGAACTGCAAGTATCTTAGCAGATCTCTCTCCCTGTGGGCCTCGTATTCCCAGAATGCATTCTCGACCTCATACGCATCACTTACAGTTCTTGGTACGCAATATGCTATTTGACTTTCCCTTTCTCTAAAGGGACTCTCACGGGTTTGATTATAATCCAGATACTGAAATGACGAATGAAATTCATTCATATCACGAAGTATGTATAAAGAGCCTGTAAATTCTTCATCATTCTCATTTAATTGTATATGCTTGTAGCAGTAGCCTTTAACACATTTTTAACGGGATGGCAATTTACGCTTTTCATTATTGTTACAGAAAAATATGTTTTAAACTGATTCGTCAGGAGTTACAAGATTGAATACTTCAAAACTTACAGTATCTTGTGATAAGACTCAGAAACATATTACATTCTCAAACAGTAGGCAACTCACTTCAATCACGTCATTATTAGCCTCCAATAAATGTATCAAAGTTAACTATTGTTGTCCATTTTGACACACACCCACGCATATCTTGAGAAAAGAGATCTCAAAGTGCACGGCTGCTGGAACAGCGAGCACCAGATTGATCGAAAACCATATGCTGCAGACGACATTAAAAATGTGAAGGACACCACAGGGAGTCGGCATCATGCTGTACTTTTGTAAGAGCTGCTTCATAACCAACTTTATTAATTTCGTTTTCAGCTTCTTCAAGCAAGAATATAGAAAAAAATCTCAAGTGTAGTACTCACATGACTTTCTCTACTTTCTACAAACTATTCTTCAAACACTTATTCCACTATCTACTCCATGTTAATCGAGATACACATTTTCATAAACTATCTTGTTGATAATTTCCTTGTAGCTGCAAGGGAATATGGGAATACAGTAGGCTTTCAGCGATAGTCATATATTTTAAAGCTGGTCACTATTATTAGCGAAGGCTCTAGAATTCCATTCTCTGTGCGCGGTCAAGAGATAAAAAAGGGAATAACGACCTTCTATTCGAGAAAGTATAGGTATTTTAAAACTCAGACAAATAACAAGGAATATCTCCGAGATTCCTAACTTCTCAAAAAATGCATTCGAACATAAATTGTGTATTTTAACGAGATCTACATTTTTGCAGATTAACATTGGGTCTATTACGGTTTATCAGTTTAGGCTATGGCCAGAAAATTCTAAACATACTTTTCATTTACCATCAAATGTATGAAACATACGGCATTTGAATCAAAATTGTTAGCCATTTTTGAGAAAATCAGAGTTTTCTATGTAAAGGGTAGCTTAGGGTGGAATTTTCTTCAAAATATTCGTGTCGCATCCTACAAAGATATTAAACTTAATTTTTTTAAATTACGCTGTTCACAGGCACACACACACACACACACGTACACACAGACGCACATACACCGACTTTTTTTTTTTAAATCGGAGAACCTCCCGGTGAAATGACAACAGCGAATTTTTCCGTCGAATACATTTCCCCTACTTGCTATACCTACATAGTAAAGGAAGTAAAAAAAATAAGTATATATTTTTTAAGCAATTTTCTAAATTATACTGTCACAATTATTGTAATAACTACCCTTTCTATATGTATATCAGTTATACTATGTACAAATTAATTTATAATTTTGTACACTGATTTTAATAAATTAAGTAAATCCCTGTTTAGTTCCTTTTAATAGTTACTATGATTTATTTAAATAATCATTTTTAGTTAATTTTTCAAACATTTTGGGTCATAAATATCAGGGCCCTGCTGATTAACAATAGCACGGTGGTAAAAATATTTGCTCCATCGTAAACTTGTGTCTTAATATTTCTGCTTCGGTTCCTCTTGGTGCGAGAGAATATATATTAATTTGCCTACGTTAGCGGCTCCTTTTAGGTTCTAATAACTTCAAAAATATTCATTTATTAGTAATGTGGATTAATTTGAGATATAAAATAAATTCTGCCAGCTTCCTAAGAAAGATAAAGTAGGTAAGTTATTAAAACTGCGTCATTATTATGATTGTTCAATAAATGTAGGAAGTAAAAATGACAATTTACCGCATGTTATAATTATCTTTCCAAATAAAACTTATAAAAGCTGACACGAGGCGCGAGATAAAGTAAGATTCCCTGGGGCCGTTTACAGAAATAATAATACATCTATTGCTATATAAGGATGCTAGGCGATTTTCGTCTGTTCAGTTTTCGAGGATTAGGAAAAATACGTATATTACATACAATTTTTGGGAGATAATTAGTAATTTAATGTGGTGTATGAATGAAATGTGATATACTAACGTTGAAACTTAATATTCATCTTTCCATGGTATCTTGATTGTTGAACTTAATTAGCATTACTAACTATAGCATCTTTCGTATCTCTCTTTAGATTTTTCAGGTATAAGAGAAGTACAGCCTATTTTCCAATTTTCTTCGACTTCAGAATCACCACACTCGTTCAAGTTAACCACCATGTTTACTGTAGGCAATTATTGATTTGAGCTCGACCGACTCCGTTTATCTCGCGGAGCGTGTAGTAAGGTTCAGTGACTCTGCATAATACCTTCTACCGTCATTACAACAAAGTTGAATGATTCCAGCGCTTTATTGCCTTAAATTATAACGTATGCAATATAAATAAGAGGATCATTTGATGTGGTAAAAATCAACAAGTAGGTTTAATTATATTACGAGGGTTGGAACTTTTATACTGGAAACTCTGCTGCAGAGTCGCTATGCAACGGAGCTTAATTTTATCAATTATAGCACAAGTTAGTTGCATACCTACCTTACATGTGAGCAAATGGATACTCCCTTCCCACATCACGCGCATGTGCACTAGCAAGAGAAGTAGAGTCTCATGTGAGCTAGCGGTCTAATGTCGTCACAATGTTTTCAAAACAGTAACAATGGAGTTGGATAAAGATTGAATATGTCAAAGGTTGTACAGTACGACAGTGCCATCAAAGGCTTCCAGGCAATCTCCATTACCTTACAGAGACGGCGGATAAATGCCTTCAACAAAGTACGCCAAAATGTGGCAGGCATGCCTTGACCAGGTCAGTGAAGATGTCCATGCTCTAGCAGCGTTACTGGACAATTATCAACAGCACACGATTCATGAGCTCACCCAAGAAACCAGATTAGTTCATGCGACTGTGCTTCACATTCTGAAGGAACACCTGGGCCTAAGAAAAATTGCATCACGACGGGTTCTGCGTGATTTGATGGGAATGCAGAAATTGTATTGCTGGCACACAAGCAGCGCAAGTTGTGGCTGATTTGTTCAGCCAATGGGGCTGGGAAGACTGTGCCATCCAGAAAGAACCTATTCGTGGCATTAGCTGCAGAACTGCACCAGAGATTTGTCCAGGAGTAGACCACTCCATTCAAACTATCAACAGAACCAGCGTTGCTAAGGGTATCCTATGACTTCCACATTACTGGCAATGGGTTGTATTCAATGCTGGTGACTATGGTAAAGCTTGGTAACATGTATCTCTTTTTATCACTTGTAGATAAATAATTGCCACTATTAATGTTCCAACCCTCGTATATATCTATATTAATCAAAATATTGTTAAGTTTAAGGAAGTGAAAATGCTAGTGGCGTAAGCGTTAAAACTGTGTAACATAGGAGGGTAGGTTAAGTTGATGCATTTGTATACGAAATAATTCATCCAATGTCAACATAACCGGAAAGGCCATAAAATTGTACTATCTCCCCCAAAAAACATAATTTAATGGACAGATTTATTGGACTAGGGCTAGGAAGTGCTGAGCCATTTTTCAACATATTGACTACTGTAATTCCAACATTTGTCATATCGTGGGTCCAATTTTTGTATCCCTGTATCGTGGAAGTCTGCTGCCTCTCTGTCATTGTGAAATTTCTGACACTCATAGAACAGGAATTTCTTAAGCTGTAAGATGAAAATCACTGGAAGCGAGGTCCTTGTTATAGAGTGCATCACCTTCCAACCGAATTTGTAGCAGATCTGTAGTCCATCGCTGTGTGTGGCCGAGCCTTATGGTGTCGCAGGAAAACACCAGCACTGAGCATCCCGTGCTGCTTGTTCTGGATGAAGCATTCAAAAACGTCATCACATACTCGGAGGGAGCTGAAATAGAAGCTCCCAAGTTCAACCACCGCAACGATGCTACTGTGCGGAACTCCGGTAATTCTGCTAGCGCATGCGCCTTGCCACACCATTATGTTTTGTAAAGTCAGTTGCTTAGTGCAATTTATGTTTTGCTAGCTGTGGAAAAAGTGGGAAACTCAGTTGATGGACACCGAGCGGGATGGCTCAGGTGGTAACGTCTGTGGCCCGCATTCGGGAGGTCGCGGGTTCGATCCCCGTGGCCACGCACTCTGATGTGGTTTTTTCCGTGGTTTCTCCATGTCATTTAGGCGAATGCTAGAGTGCATTATTTCATACCACGGTTTCCTTTCCATCATATCCTTTCATTCCATTTCCTTATCATCTTTCAGGTGGTGCAGTTCCGGGCATGTAGTGTGGGCAGTGTCGCGCAGATGGCATGGATGATTGCGCATGGTAACTGCTGTTCTCGGCGCTGGGTGGCCATTGTCCCCCGTCGAGGTGGGGCGGGACGCTTCGTGCGATACCGCCCCGGACCCGCGGTGTGATGCTGGCTGCTTGACGGTGCCTAGCGCCCGGATGAAGACATCTCATCACTTCCACGCGTCTTTGGCCATTCATCCTCCTGGGGGGTGGTAGCCACAATAGACCTGTGTAGGTCGACGTGAGCGAGGTGCCCCTCTCTGTACCTGTACCCTTTGTCCTTTACCTTTTACCTTTGCTTCATGGACGCTCCTCGCAGTTACCTCCTGGAAAAAGATCAAAGTAATTAGATATTATTATGGAAAATTAAATTCATTTAACTCAATTAAATTACATACTGTAAAAATATCACCTATCACTTAAAGGCGACATGTAAGTTGAAAATTATGAAATTTCACAATTTTAGAAAGTGGTTCTAAAGTGAAGAACATAATATTAGGAATATCTCAAAATTTTTTTGTCAAACTATTAGTCTAACTAGGTTTTAAAGTTTAAAAAGCTCCAGCCTGCGCGATGCCACGCCTTCTTTTGGACTTCAATGTTTTCCTACCAGAAAAAATGTACTTATTATTTTTCAAATGTATATGTTCAAATTAAAGTAGTTATTTCTCTTTGTAACAGAAGGCTATGAGGAAGTATACCAACATTGTATCAAGTGGCAAGGATAGCTTGTTTCGCTAATTTAGAGCTAGAATTAAATGTCAAGTTTTAAATTGTGGCATGAGTTAGCTAACTTTGGGACGCGTTTCCTGAAACTTAAATTTTTGCAACTTTGAAGATTTTCTCAAAAGAATGTTAGATAGAAAATAATTGAATTATCCACACTTCATTTTTATTTAATGAAGAACCCTGCAGACATGTAAATTTACTCTGGATACAGGAGTAATAATTTCTAAAAGTACGAATTTTCATTATTTGCTTGAAACCTAAATAATGAATTGACCAACATTTGCAGAGATTTACTACACATAATGTAGAGATACTGTGTGCAAAGCCTTACTTCCAAATCTATAATAATTTTTGTGCAAACGTTACTTATCTTCACCAAATGACACATTAGACTGCAACAGTGTACAACTCGGTATCATGCAAAGCAACAATTGTGAATTTGAATATTTTATATTTTATAGATATTAAATCAATAATTTGAAAATTTAATGGTTTTTATGTTATACACTACCACACTAAGCTCCAGCACATTGTTTTATAATTTGAGGGAATTAACTATTCAATTAAGTCACAATACGAAGATACCTTAACATTAAAAAAATAAATAAATAAATAAAATAAAAAAAAATAAAAACATGCGAATCAAAAACTAAAATATCACAGCGGTTTTATTATTTTATGAACTTTAATTGTCCAACAGACGCCATCAATCTCTTTCAGGAAGAAAAAAGAATTACTTTCAAGTATTTTTTTTTCTTTTTGTTTTGATGAACTTTGAAATATTTTTTAAAACTTCTTTGTTTATTTAATTTTTAAGCTAAACAAATCTTCACATTTTGAAACCAAAGACTGAAGTTGAAGTCACATAATACCATTGCACAAAATTTAATGAGCGTGGAGCAGAGAGTGTATTAAAAATGTAAAGCCAAGAAAAATCAATTTTTCCACAACATACGCACCATGGTCATGAGTCAGATTACCTGTTTGTCGAACCTTCCTTCTTTTGTCTAGTAGTCTATCTCCTCAGATTCTTAGCTTTTCCCTCGCGGCGAGATGCCCCATGACCACTCCTTTCCACTGAATATGGTTGTTTTTCGGCTCTTTTTGGCCCATATGTTCTTCAAAAATCTAAGTAGAAAAGGGGCATTTAAATGTAGCGCACACACATTTAAAGACGCATTTAAAGACCTTTAAAAATGACGGAATCTGAACAATTTTACTGCCAACCGATGACTAAAGGTCTGGGAAACATTTATAGGCCTAAACCTCAAACTCGTCAATTTTATTATTTTCCGGCCATTTTTCAGTCCCAGGGTCCCTTGTAACAATAAAGTACGTAGAGAAATGCACTTGCCATTATACTTAGCGTGTCCTTTGTCATTACTTCTATAAACTTTTTCTCGACGTTGTATATTACACACTAATAGCTGAGAGCTTTCAATAAACAGAAGCAGAGGAAATCAATAGTAGGATATTTTTATTGTTAGTTGTCATTAAAGACGAGGCATCACAACATTTTCATAAATGTAAGCACGTGTTTCATGATTCTGTAAGCTCTTCGAGTACTGCGGTCATATCATCCTCTCTACACATGGGAACGTTAATGGGAAGCAGAAGAGAGAAAAAGCTTTTGAGATGGAAGGATGCGAGCAATTTTTGAAATTGGAAAGGATTGGACTAGCGCATACGTCAATGCTAACTTCACAGAACAGAAATCCCTGTTCTCTCTCTCAGACTAAAACACACAGCGAGATGGAGGCTTGAGGATTGCAAATATCCGCGACGGTGAAATTCAGCAGACCGTTTCTACGTTTCTGAATATATTTTGTACCGCCTTTTGAGCACCCTTGCTACGGTGGCTGAACCGTGTTTAGCAATGAGGGAACTTAAGTGCATATGTTCTCTCCTGAAATGCATATGCTAGCAAAATGTTGAGACAGAAAATTGAACTCGTAGCAATACAGATGAATTAAAATGGCATAAAAATAACTCTTCTGTCTAAAAAAATGCATGAACTTAAAACTTGTTTACAGAACATAAAACTAGTTCATATATAACTGGGGTTGTAGGCTGCAATATTTAAGAGCACTTGAAAACTATTCCAAGGAAAATTGCCGCTTTTCAGTTTAGGTTATATTGGCTTATTAGAATAGGCTAAGACCGGCGTGTCAAAGCAAGTTCGGTGACAGAATAACCACCTTTACTCGTTATCAGGAGCATGGGATTTGCCAGTGTTTGTCTGTCTACGATATAAATTTGGTTTGGTTTGGTTTAAGGGCGCTCAACTTCTAGGTCATCAGCGCCCTTAAAAGATTCCTGGCAACAGCCAGACATAAATTTCATTCAAAAAATAAAAATACTAGCAACAAGAAAAGTTTACAAAGGCAAAAGGCAGTGGCAATAGCCAGATATGAAACAAGGGGATAAATGCGTCCAAAAGCAGGAACAGATAATTACAAAAAATTTAAATCCTCAAATTGATATTGCACTCCGCCAAAAAATTAAAAACTCTATCAACCGCTGTTTTGTCGTCCGCTAGGACCTCTGCAAGTCTGGCAGGCAGCTGCAGAGAATCCCGAAGGTGCGCTAGAGAGCAACACGTGGCGAACTGACAAAAGGTTGTCACACAGCGGACATAGAGGCGCAGGGTCCCTTTTAAATAGGTAACCATGCGAAAAATTGCAGTGCCCTATTCTTAATCGAGCCAAACTAACCTCCTCGCGACGAGATGTGCGACAGGAAGTTACCCAGTTTATCGGAAGTTCTTTCACTTCTCTAAGCTAATTACCGCGGAGAGTTGACCACTCGTACTGCCAGGACGACAGCACCGCTCTCCGCACTTCAAGCCTAAAGTCTTCCGAAGTAACACGTGAGATGGTAATACTGGGTTCTGTAGTTACCGTCTTTGCTGCTAAATCTGCCATTTCATTCCCAGGCAAACCTACGTGACCGGCAATCCGTGCACACACCACGTCAACGCCAGAAACGTGTAAAACATGGAGGGCATCCTGGATACGTTGTACAATAGGGTGGGGGTTGTACAAATGACAAAGGCTCTGCAGTGCACTAAGGGAATCGCTCAAAATCAGCCAGTCACCTAATTTACGACGGCGAATATACAAAACGGCTCGATAAATTGCATAAAGCTCTGCAGTAAAAATCGAAGTGCTATTTGGAAAACCGAATGTATATGGTTCGGTTCCATAAACATAAGCACATCCAACACCGTTGGAGCCCTTTGACCCATCGGTGTAAATATATCGACGGTCAGTGTAGCCTGACAAAAATTCTAAGAAACGCGTGCGGATACTTGAAATAGGCATCGTGGACTTCTGGTGTATGGTCATCCCAAGATCTACATGGGGCGCACCAGATAGCCAAGGGGGGTAAAGCCTCTCGCCCTTGGCGAACATCCCAGGCAGTTCCACTCCAAGCTTCACTAGGAGCTCATGGAAACGGAACCCCGCAGGCTTTGGATTAAGGGTGCTATTTCTATATCGTTCTCTTAGCGTGGTGGTGAAAAAAGAAGCGAACGTTGGGTGCTTAGGCATACATCTAAGCGCACAACCATAATTTGCCAAGAGAATCTCACGCCGATATTGCAGAGGAGGTTCTGCGGACTCTGCGTAAAGGCTCACCACTGGGCTTGTTGGAAAACCTCCTGTTGCAATGCGGATGCCCCTATTATGGACCACGTCTAATCTTCTCAGCACAGATGGTCGTGCTGACGAATAAACAATACACCCATGGTCTAGCTTGGATCGGACCAATGCGCGATATATTCGCAACAAAATTGTCCGATCCGCTCCCCACGATTTGCCATTCAGTACTCGCATAATATTTAGGGAACGGTCACATCTCGCTCTTAGCTGTGCAATATGCGACGACCAACTAAGCTTCCTGTCCAAGATCAAACCCAGGAAGCGCGTCTCTTCTGCGAAGGGGAGTGAATCTGGACCAAAACGGAGCGAAGGTGGTACGATATAAACATACAAACAAGCAGGTAATACAAGAAAACTGAGTGGGAGTGAACTGTGCGTGCCATGAAAAAGGGCGAGTGAATATAATATAACAAAACGGCAATTCGACGAATACAGCTTCCTGACAAGAGTATAACAAAATGATAAAATCCATTCCGTTATTTTTCTGTCACTTTATTGTCCTCTAAAATGTCATCACAAATGCACAGTTGTCTTCTCGTCGTTAACACAGTCTACAGTCTTTCTGACTATCATGACTCACAACTTTTGTGCTTCTCAAACCTTGCTCAATACTTTCAGTGTCTTTCATCACTTCCTCTGTCTCTCATACACTACCTACGACGTTACAGTCACTCGACACTCATGGAACCTTCTTACGACGCACTGACGTATCTCTCACGACAACACACACGCACAGCTGTCTCAAACTCACTGACACACTGACCAACTCATGTCCATAGCTCTAACTAACTGTGATATCACTCCTGCTGCTTTATTCGCTTCCTTATATAGTGGGGATGACATCACACTGACCTTTCTCGAGTTCCACACACACGCACCGGCTATCACGCAAACATTTTTCTAGAAGGCGCCAGAAAAGCCCCTTCCGCCGCTTCAATTTTTGTTAGTTAGGCACACACAACAGTCGTGCGAGGCAGCCTGACCTTGAAAGTGTGCCCACTCGCCGGCACGGAAGGTGCTGTGAAGTAACTTGGCCCCGTCCGTCCTTTGTTGTGCGCCGAGCCCAGCGTTATAGTAAGTTAAGTTCAATGAATTTCAAAGTGTTTTATTTTTAAGTAAGGAAAGTAATGGAGATGCCCAATGTGAATAACGCGAACTGATATATGTAATAAGAAGAAAACGTGATATCAAAAGGGGTTGACAAATGAATAACTAAAAATATTTCATAAAGTATTACAGAGGATGCAGCAACTAAACTTGAAAAGGACCTTGCTGAGTACACAAGTAAAATGTGCCTAATTAAACATTCCAAAGCAGTTAAAGTTTCAGGAACGTGATGAAGCATTTCGCAAACGAATTATTTACAAGGTAGCTTCAACATTGAATAATATTGAATAATGCTCTTCCGTTTGAGGACATCTGTAAGTATTGCGAAATTCTAATACGTGACAAGGAATATCCCCGAAATGATTCACTTCAGAAAAAAGATCATTTAACATGTTATGTGTTTTAATGAGATCTACATTTTTTGTAAAGATATTGTCTCTGTCGTATCGTTTAGGTACCAGTCAAGAGTAAACAGGAGTACATGGGCCATAGCCAGAAAATTCAAAATATATATTTCTTTGCCATAAAAATATCTTTCCATGTAAAGGGTAGCTTAGGATGACGGAATTTTCTTCAAAATCTTCGTGTGGCGTCCTTGAAACATATTAAAGTTAAATATCAAGTTTGGTTTTCGATCGAGTTTTCGCTTTTGTGTTATACTGTTCATAGACAGACACACATATACACACACAAACACACACATGCGTGGGCGCAACTTTTTCTAAAAATGCTTCTTTTGGATTTAGGGGGCCTCAAAGCATAATATATTTGCGGTGAAATCTGGACTTCGAGTTTTTGGGTCGAATACATTACTTACTATACGTAGTTCAATAATCTGATGAACTGTGAAACGGTATTGAAGGGAAATAAAGCCAGTTACGAGTGATAAGTGTGAAAAAGGATTTATTTTGAATGTGTCATCGATCTGATGCAACGACCATCTTCTACGAGTTGGCCTCAACGCAAATAAGGAAAAATAGAATTAATGAATCTTTCATATATACAATTTTGTAAATCCCCGCTACAACCTGGCTTCCAAAAGTATTGAAAAATTCATACTTTAGAATGAGGCATGTATGCAGCCACGTCGAAAGAAGCATGAAGCAGTTAATGATCGTTGAGTAATTGTATCGCCAAAGTCAGTTGTTTGAGACATAGAGAAATTGAAGACAGACAGAAAGGAGCAAGTCAAGGTTACGAGGTTAAGACCCTTGTGAGTTGTAATATCACGAAAGACTGTAGACTGTGTTAATGTCATTAAAGTAGAACTGTGTATTTGTGCAAAACTTTTGGAAGAAAATAAAATGAGAAAAATGTCATTTTGTCACAATACTTTCGTTGTGTGCTGGTGTTCTCTTCCTTAAATTTTGAATCTACTGGACGCGTTTATTGCAGTTGCTTGTGGTCAATTTAATAATACAATACATTTGTATTTTGGTAGAATAAACTCATTCAGCACAACTTTCCCTTGTGGTTTTTGTTTGTTTTACTCACGCAATATGCCTGTTGAAAGCGAATTGTTACCCTAACAATTAATTGTGACATATGATGTGATTTATCCTGAATACTTGGAACCAGGAAGTCGTATTGAAAAGGAGTAAAAGATGTAAGATGAAATGCTAGGTATGATAAGAGGCACCTCTTACGACAACGGGAAACATTTTCATAGATGATGAGTGTTATTGATCATAACTGGTTTGCAATAAAGTGTTTGTAATACTCAAAGACATATTCTTTTGCCAGGGGTCAAATTGACCTCCTTCCAGCGTTCTAGTATGTAAGAACAATCAGGGCTAAATAGTTGAGTAAAACACACCATCCAGTCTGTTATAGTAGTTTCAGCGTGCCCAATAAATCTCTCCCCATTCTTGTTCTGTGATACCTCAAAAGTTTTGGTGATTCAGCCAAGAAAGGAATATCCGCGACCACTGTTAATACTTCACATATGAGGACGGCTCTGAATAAGAACTGATGTGTACAAACATACATTAGAAGATCTTCCCTGCAAGATCATAAAGCAAGAGTTGTATATTTTGAAACAGATTGTAGAAGTCCTCAATAACTCCACGTGGCTTGAACGCGAGAGAACCGGCTACAGTGTGGAGATTTTCACTTAAGAGCTCGTCCGCCCTTGTGTTTTCCCGTCTCGTTTGTTTGCATTCGGCGTCTAACCCCAGCAATTTATCTCTGAGGCTAATCGCATCGCAAGGAAGCTTTCACACTTTCTCTCCCTTTTACCCTAACTTTGCCTGTCCTCCATCGCACACGTGCCTTTAGAACTTGTGACGCCGAGTGTCAAAGACTTAGGGAAACTAACAACCGGAGTGACCTGACCCAAAGTTTGAGGCTCTCGTGGTCACCCGGAAGCCTTTCCCGGAAACTTTAGCCAAGTCTTTGTGATGCTGCAAATAGATTTCGAGTGGCTGAAAGCCAAGTCCTCTTGTAAGGCACTGAGTAAAGTAGTCCCTTATATGTATGTCAGAAGCTCAACAACACAGTGATACTTTTATGCAGAGATTCTTCTCTACTTATCGGTCCTTCGCTGTAACTTCCTTTACCCGCCTCTTTCTCTTCCCTCTCCCACTCTCTGCTCCTCCTTCGCCTTCTCACCATTTCTTTCTGTCTCCCCCTTACTTTATATGAAATGTGCATATACCGGGTGGCCCACTGCAGCCGGCCCCACCGTAAGTAGATAAGCCTTCGTGCGTTAAAACAGTTGCAGAAGTTGATAGCGCAAGAGAGACCAGTGGTGTAGCCGGCTCTCAGCGGGACGAGAGGTGCGAGGCAATTGAACCAGCGTGATAATAGACAATAGCAGTCAGTATAAGCAACCGAAAAACTCTCATTCTACTTCCAGGATCTCTATTTTCCAGGGAATAAGCTCACTCCTGTATGCTGCTGTTGCCTAACATTTGACTTACAGATTCTAATGAGCAAGCATGGGCACGTAATGTTTCATTGGCATTTCTTCGTTTCTTATCAATGTTATTGCTGTATTTGTTTATGATTATTATCATGATTATTGTTAATTATTATTGTTAATTACTATTATTTATTATTATTATTATTATTATTATTATTATTATTATTATTATTATTATTATTATTATTATTATTATTATTATTATTATTATTATTATTATTATTATTATTATTATTATTATTATTATTATTATTATTATTATTATTATTATTATTATTATTATTATTGTTGTTAGTAGTAGTGATGGTAGGTGGTAGGTGGTAGGTGGTAGGTGGTGGCTGCGGTGGCGGTAGCGGTGGTAGTAGTGCATGGGCGAGCGAGCTTCACTCGGCTTTTCTTTTTCTTTTTTTTTAATCTTGTTTTTTGGGGGGAGATCATACTTATTTAGATAAACTTGAAAATCAAAATCTTAACTAAATATAAATTGCCATCCTAATTGTTGGAGCCATTTCCGTGAGGAGACCTTTAATATATTGGCTTGTTTGTTGAAATTGGCCCATTAACTGAGAAATTATGGCCAAAATAAGGTTTCGACTAATTGTGACTGCTACGCGTAGACTGAGACAGCTAAGTCAACTGCAACTAAACTGTAAGTAAACTAGGACTTTATCAGTTGTTTATACTGTTATTGTCTATTATCACGGACTACACACGATAGTTCAATTGATTCTTACCTCACGCCTTCGCTGAGAGGCAGAACACGCCACTGGAGTCTCTTGCGCCATGGAGTTTGGTAACTGTTTTAGCGCACGAAGGGTTATCTATTTACGCCGATGCCGGGTGAAGTGGGCCAACTCGTGTGTGTATAGTTTTATTAGTTTATTAGTTTCCAGAGTTGAAGGGAGAACAAATCGCAGTCTTATAAGTTGACATTTCCTCTTTGATTTGATATTTTCTTAATGTAAGCACAACATTTAAATATATTTTTAAAAGTGGTACTGCGCCGGCCATTTCATTTTGTGAATTCTGCATCAAAACAGTTTGCCAATTATGAACGCAATAGATATGTAAGACACCATCACTTATCTAACCTTAAGTATGCAATACACACCTGGTCTTACATTTTTGTTACAAGTGATTAACAGGTGTAACTAATGTAACACTTAGATAACAAGATGTAAGATTTAGATAACACACTAGATGAAGCTCTAACCGTTGATGTTGAAGTACTTATTATGGATATTTGGTCCCTGTGCCGGTATATATTTTTAATCCCACTTTATGATTTATTTGCATGGTTCTGTATGTTCTGGTGGTAATATCTATGTAGAGTATCACTGACGTTCTTTCTGTCTGACCAAACTTAACCTGCTTTCTTGCGTTTCTTTTGAAGCAGTATTGACATTCTTATTTAGCTTTGGAATTTAAAATGTTATTCTTTAATGTTATATCTTAGGGCATATATTATACAACTGGCATTTCTGAGAAAATAAAATAATTGAAGCACAGATGCTTTTTGGGCCCGGTTTTTAATAGTCGTTTCAGGGGTGAGTAGATAAGTAATATATTTGGAATCGACTAAGCACTCAGCAATAATGGATTTTGTGGCTAAAAATTGTCTAAAAAGGTCTTGTGGATTCTTAGATATTGCTTGACTGACAACCCATGAAACAAATATCAATAGATAACTGAATTTATACTTCCATTGGTAAAGACGACTAGTTGGCCATGGGAAACTTTTGCGCTTTATCTAATGACAATGAAAGAACAGCAAACACCTCATTAGAAAATGGTAAGGTTGTTGAAAACATTTTTAGTTAATTAAAAATTGTGCTTGAAACAAAATACATCTGAGTGTAGTGAGAGATGACAGTGTATTTGGTCATGTGTAAAAGACGACAGTTTACTCGCTCTAGCCCACCGGGCGGCGGCAAACAAACTTTACGAAGACTAACGTGGGTATTATGCGGGACCGCAGAAAATAAAATTTAATATCCTCTCAAAAATTCTACGATATTGTTGTCCGGTGGAATCTTTTTTAGCCGAGTAGTGCCATAGCGGTGAAGCCGACACTCCCCACTGTGCCCTCCAACAGAGTGGGAGCCCATAAATGGATTTTTCCTCCACTCGAAAAAGCAAATTTCTCATGTTTAGGGTAAAATAACTTGAAAATAAAACTGCAGTTCTATTTAACGATTAACCTGCTCTTTATGTTTGTTAATAGAAACCTCTCAGATAACGCACTGATTATTCTCGGAAGTTACTGATGTTTCACATTGCACCAATGAGCGCGTCACATCACCCAATGAATCCGTAGAAATCACAAGTGACAAATAAATATTAACTCAGCTGAAGTAAAACATAGCGTTGCAACGTCTTCGCCCTTTTCCCTCCCTAGGGCCCAAATGACCTAGCTGTCGAGTAGTAATGCTAGAGTAATGCTTGTAATGCGTATGTTTACTTGGATAAAAATGGCAACGTTGCTTTCTGCGACACTGAATAGCTGCAATCTTATAGCACCTTTTGATGCCGCGAGGTTAACATTTGGGTAGCACGATTATATAGAGCTGCAGGCGTCGGCTGATGTTCGTACATCTACGACGGCTGCGCGGTACCGGTTACGCCAGTCATTCTCCGTGCATAACTAACCTGTATCGCGTGCCACTGCACACGCCCCGCTCTTGTAATGAAGAAAGTGAGGTGATAGTAAAAACTGGATCCACATCAGGCTACTAAGTGACAGTAAGAACTTAGTGAAGTGTCAGTTGCTGGACAATGCCAAAATATGATTATTCGTTTTAGCTGCAAACAAAGGTGGATAAATCCACTACTTCCTGCATAGACTGTTGCTAATAAACGCCCAAGTGGCCGTGTCCCTGCTAGGCAAGACAGTTTTGACGTGAGTTGGTTTTGACTATAATACGTCCGATTCTTCAAATGTTTATTTAATTAATTGTTCAAGTGCTTTGTATCTTGACGCTTGTAGTTAGTGTCATGTAGTTATTTTCATTAACCTTAAGATGGGAAGCGCAGTGGCTCACCTGAGGAGTAACGTGGATTTCGAAGTTCTACTTCATTTCAGTTTTATTGGTACGTAGTTATAAAATATTTAACTATGGCTGTCACAAAATTTAATGTCGGATGGCTCGATAAAAACTCCAACCATAGGCCTGCCACGCTTTGCCGTGTTGTACAGTTAAACACGATGTGAAATCTCTCTGTAAAGCCAGTGATACAAATATCATTTCCACAACAGAAAAAAGAATAGTAGTACTCGGTTATTAGCCGCCATTAAATTTTTTGTCTACCATAAGAGATTTTTCTCACACCCTATGCTCTGACGCTTCTAATGAATACTCTCTTATACCATTCTGTTATGTACTTTCCTTAATATTTATTCCAAGCCACAAAATCTTTAGTGCAGTAATGAAGGAGATTGCGATGAAGTAAATGCCTTAGAAATCTTTAACCTCTAATCTTACAGAATACCTGCTGAACTACGAAATTTGGTACTTACTCAATTTTATTCATATTCAAGATTTTCTCGGGCTTCGAGCCAGGTGTAGTGATGAAGAGCCATCAACGTTTAAGTGCGCATCATCGTGATGAATGACTAACTTTTTTTTTACCGTGGAGGGGAAAAAACCCGGTTACAGGGGAAGGCCCACATGCTGTGACCAACAGTGTGAGGGTCCCTACGCCCTGACCGGGGGGGGGGGGGGGGGGAGAGTTACTCACTAAAAAAAAAACGCCTTCACGTGCATCATCATGCGTTTGTCGGGTCCCGCATAACACTCCGGTTAGTAATTGAATGGTGTTAAGCTGCCATGTTGTACACTGCATGCCCCAGAGTACCGTTGTTGTTTCTTTGGACAATGTCCAAAAATTGCAGAGTTCCGTCCTTCTCCACTTCCATGGTGAACTGAATTTGGGGTCGGAGGTTGTTGAGGCATATGAGGAAGCTCGGCAAAGTCCATGTGACCATATAATGAATGTGTCGTCAACGTAACGGTAGAAATGAGATGGTATGAGTGGGGCTGTGGCAAGTATTTCGTGTTCCAGGTGTTGCATGTAGAAATTTGCTATTGCTGGTGACAATGGAGAGCCCATAGCCACACCGTCTACTTATTCGTAGAATCTTTCACCAAACAGGAAGAAAGAGGACTTCAGAGTGTGCCGGAAGAGCTCGGTGATGTCGGCCGGAAAGGAATCCATCAGAAGCTGGATGGTTTCTTGTAGTGGTACCCTTGTAAAAAGAGATACCACGTCGAAGCTGACGGGAAGTTCAGAAGGGCCAATAGTGATGTTCAACGACTGTATGAACTGTGTGGAGTTCCTCACGTGGTGTGGGCAATCCCCTACCAGAGGTTGCAACAGATCCGCTAGGTGGCGTACCAACCGTTATGTAGGGCTGTCCGTGGCGTCAACAATGGGGCGTAATGGGATGTCCGTTTTGTGGATCTTGGGGAGCTCATACATTCTAGGAGGCCTGGATCCCCACGATGACATAAACTGCTTAGTTTCTGGAGAAAGGCCGGATCTTCTAATTAGTTGAGTGGTCCGTCGCTCTATGGAGGTGTAGGATCCTTCCCGAGGATTCTGTAGGTTGGATCGCCTAAGAGCTGCTCCATTTTCTCTATGTACTGGGCTGTGAGGGGGATCACAATTGCATTCCCCTAGTCCGCCAGTAAGACGACCAAGTTATCATCATTCCGCAGTCTCATCGTCTCGGTTGATATTCGGCCTAGGAAGCGAGGTGCGCGTGATAGCAGCAGCCACCGCCGTGCGTATTTCTTTTGCACTATCTACCGTGAGCTCCTGTATAGAGGGTTCCACCCAGCTGACGATAACTGCCACTGGAAGAATTAACGGTGTTGGCGCAAAGTTTAGGCCTTTGCACAGCACGGAGGTAGTGGCTTCATCTAAACCCAAGTTCGTGAGGTTGACTATGATCCGGTTGGACGGTAGAGGAGGCACGGCCTTCTTGGAATGCACCAACGAGTCGAACTTCCTTGTCTGTTTCTTAGTGCTCCGGAGAAGCATGGCGTTGCCTTGTGCAAAGGTGGACAGGTCCACCTTATCCCAATCCGTTGGTGAGAGTATCGAAGATAGGTGCCAGAAGGAATCCAAACTCTTGTTAGTCATTCATCAACCTGATGTTGGGAGAGATGCACACTCCCGAAACGTCGATGGCTCTTCATCACTGCATCTGGCACGAAGCCCGTGATCACCCTGAATATGTTCGTCACCAGAAAAGTTTAAGAACATATTTTACTCAATTTTGTTTACGAATTTCACAGAAGTCAGAGGGAAAAATAAGCACAAACACACACTTTCCAACATGAGCTCGCATGGACTTTCTTAAGAATTTGCTTTTTATTGTACTCAAGGGACTTGAAGATGCACATTTCCGAGAAATGTCGATATCACATACCTCTTTGATTCGCATGCAATGTTTAGTTTAATAACTATACGAATATCTATATTTAATTTCTATATATACGATACAGAAATTAACAAACCTCATGTAATCAAATGTAAACCAGTACATACAAAGAATTCTTGGTGAATCATGTAAAAGTTATAAGGACGAAAGGACGACGCGACCGTTCACCTCTGTTTTAATGTCGTGCAGGAAGACAATTTCATGCTACAAAAGGGTTTTAAAGTCAAGACCTTAACCAAAACGCAACTAAAATCGTAATGAAAGAAAACCACCCTCTTAGTCGTTACAGCAGCACGAAACGGTGGGTGTAATGGTCTTATCGCGCCGTCCGCCAGATAGCAGCACTGATAAACACGTGAGAGAGGGCGCGATGTAGTCAGCCTTAATATGCTGACGTAATGGAGATGGATTAGACTCATAAACAGCTCAAGATAGCTTTGTCGTGCTGCATATTCAAAGCTGCAGACTTAAAATGAGGAAGGGAGGGGAGAATTCATTAATGAATAATGAATGTGCATACATAAATGAATATGGGAAGGGGAAGATTAAGTCCGTTAAAGGCAAGCCAAGGGCTGGCGCGGAAATGTTTATGTATGCCTGATATAGCTGTTACGAGATAACGTTTTAAATGACGACTGTAAGCACGAGCTGGTTAGGTTAATGGCAGCAACCACTTTATATCTGCGGTCTACGAAAATGACGGTGATATAGAAGTCCCCTCAAACATCAGCAAGTCATTAAGCCCTTACTTGAGCTGCGACCTGGAAAGCATCATTAATTTGTAAAAGCTGTCATGCAAATATGAATCCACGTGCAGGAAATGAAATACGGCTCGCGAACTCGGCATCTTCTTCAGGGTAGTTTCGTAATTTCTTCGTTCTTATCGACTCTGCAATTTAAAGACTGCTTTGAATTGTAATGACTATGTGGAAAACGTATACAAGATGCAATGTACTGGGAACGTTTATTGCACTTTTGTTTCCGATATCTAAGGTTACGTGACAACAGTGAACACTGTCGCATATTAAATAATTTACGACAAATTTCCGAGCTTTTGTACTATTTTATGGGAAAAATCTGAAACCTTAAATCAGGGGATACACGTGAGGATATATGTGAT